>CACRXP010000038.1:872611-899397 GCA_902702965.1 Spirometra erinaceieuropaei | reverse complement strand
GGAGGACGGAAGTGGTGGTGCAGAAGAATTGTCAGAGTTAGTTGGCGGCGGCGGGGACGCAGAGGCGGGCGGAGGGAGGATGGTTGGTGCAGTTCGAGAGGTACAGTTGATCCGAAGATGCCCAACAAGGCCGATTAGGCCCGGAATGTCCGCAACCATGTGAACGGTGATTGTCACGCCGTGCCCATAAAACCATGATTCCTGTGATCGTCTCACCTTCCCAATTGTGTCCGGGAACTCGCATTTTCGCTCCTATTAGCATTGTATGATATACTTAACTGTATCCTTACTCATATCACATTCATAATGCAGAACGAGTAGGCGTGGGAACTCCCATTTCTTGACGCCATTGTCATCAGATGGCCAGGCGATTACACGGCGACGACTGTGTGTAGAAGGGCCGCTGTCGGAGCCCGGGTTCTCACCTTTATAGTAATAAGTCCTTATGTCAAACCTCATCTTTGAACGAGAAGCCAGTAGGATCGTACTTGATGTGATTAGGTCGTGAGAATCGTGTCAGACATCGCTAACCAGATACATTTGACCCGTGTCCGTCTACCAAGGGTTACTCTGTTAAGAAAATTACGTCAACATAGGTAAATGTTTGTCGGCTGTCATAAAGATCCGTACAGCTATCGTCAGCAAAATAAAACTGAGCCGCCTGGCTAGTGCTGCACAATCAATAATTCGAAAACCCTATCTAAGTAATCTTTTCGAAACGAAAACGCATTTCGGAGTTTTGGTTAGCATTTTATAAGTTAGCACACCTACTGTACATCGAAAACCGTAGTTTACACAATTACGACTATTTTCACCGTTTTCGGATTTCTCCGCATTTCTAAAAAATGGCATTCCTAAAAAACATAACACTACCCTAGGTAATTCCTTTACGTCACCATTTGCATCAAAGTTTTTACTTATTAATACAGGCACTGGTGTGGGTTTGAGTGTGATTAACAATCATTCGTAAATTTCGGCACTTTTCATCAGTTAGGTCGCCTACTGTATACGTCCCCAGCACTTTGGGGTAAGACCACCTCTAATGTGGCAATGGTAGTTGAAGGGGTTTTACGATTGGGGCCTTGACAGTCTTACCGAAAACGCATTGGTCATTCCGTTTCCGGATCAGGTACGCGACCTTTTCCCGAAAATTGGCATGCAGTATTTCCTTTATGAGGTCGCACGGTTACCCACTGGTCATTTATGCTACGCAGGATTGAAATCAGAGTTGCATCATATTTCAAAACAAGCCGATGGCATAAATTTTCCTTTCTGGCTCGCCCCACAATTGCAGCCGTATTTTCCGCTCCTTTAAAAGGCCCCGCTCTTCAAAACCCCCTGATACCACTTAGCCCGTGTGAAAGATGGTCATGCAACGAAGTGCGGGGGGAGGCGTATGTATTCATATCCAAGTTAAATATACTCCTTAAGACTTCCTTGAGGTAATATGCAGGAATTAGACTCTCCCCATGACGAGATGTGGAAACACCTCTACGCTTATGTTTGCGTTGTTTAAAGGTCACCTCGTTTGAGCTGTCTACCATCGTTTTGTTTATTTCCTCATCCGAACTATAGCACAGTTGTGCCTAGTACTGGTCATCTGATCGTAGGACGAAATGCCAAAGACGGAGCCTTTTATCGACAATGTTGCCATTTTATACAATATAGGCTCTGATGTGGTTATGTACCTCCACCCGAAGTAAACAAAACCCAGCCACCTGTAATACGGAACCGGTTTTAATATGGATTTTAACAGGTGGGGCCGGGGAGCGCATAGGCGACGAGGTCAATTAGTTGTATGCAAAAGAAAAGCTATTGGGAATGCGCAGTTGTACTTTGAGTGCTTGAGAAATAGTCGCCCTCACTCCGAAGCCTGACCCCTAACCATAACTCCTAACCATAACCCCTAACCCCAACAGTATTGTGTCCATCAGGCGGGGCTACCTAACCACATCTTGTCATGTTCCCAGAAATCGTATCTTCAACTGTAACGGTCTTACATTCGTCAAAATCCCCGTTGTTTATGTGGGCTGAAGTCCACCGGTCATATTTAGGCTTTTGTAGAGCATTAAGTCTACTGGCAGTCGCTGTCAATGTCATCCTCCTTCTTTAATCTTCTTTTTATGCGTCTTCATTCTCCTCTCTTTTTTGCGTCTTCCCCCCGACTAGTCGATGTTCTTCGTCGTGGTGGGGGAGCGGTCGTGCATAGGCCCAAATGTCCGCTAACCGCACGGCCGTCTGTCGACTCTCAACGAATGGGATTCGCGTCGTGTGTGGGCGTAGCCATGGCCACTTCCGCGGCTTAGCGCTGGCCGTGGAAGCAAGGAAAGACACTGGGCGGGGGGAGGGATAGGGGCGGGGCGGGACAGGGCAGGTGGACGGGGACAGGAATTTGCACGCAATGCTGCGAGGAGAGGCAGGACAGAGACGGTGCATGCGTGCAACTCAGTTGTCCATTGCTCAAGTGTGGATTCTGCACAGCAGTCGGTTCTGCGCGGCTCCTCCTTATTAGCTTGCTGGTTTCTAGAAGCAGGATCGGCAGGTAAACAAGCCAGATCATCCAGGCCTCTCCTCGACCCCGATCAGCGCGCGTGGTCAGGGTGAAAAGAAGTTGAAAGAGCAAAACGAGAATGGACACGGAGCGCGACACGCCTGGTCTCCAAGTGAAACACCGGGAGGCGTCGAATAATCTGGTGAGGTTTCGAAAAAAGCTGCCTTATATATTTGTGCCGCTCACGGCGAACTCTATAAATATGTGGATTAGGAGTACAACAGTCAACGTCCCGATGTTTTAGTCATTTCTTCAGCCATAAATGCACTCCCTTGTCTTATATCTTTTTACTTCATTGCTCGGTCATACTCTGACGGTCCAGAAGAGTTTAAAATTTCTGGTCGAGGTTTCGTCCTAGTCATGCGGATAAAATGACGCGTCACTGGGATTTGAAGTGTGGTCTATTAAGGGTTAAAAGAAAGGCAGAAATGAGTGGTCTGGACTCCATCTATTTTAGGCCTTTTGTGGACAAAGTTGAATAGGTTCTGGAATCTGCAAAAGCTTCTCCGGGTATTTATTTTAAACATTGCAGGTGTTGTGAATGCACCAATTCTTTTCAAGGACTGTTTGAAGGCAAATGACCCAATGCTTCACCCGGTCAAGCGAAAATACTTACTTTCATGGAGAGCTGATGAAAAATAAATTCACACTTTAAGTCGGAAGGAAAATCTCAAGAAGTACGGCTTATAAATAGCAAAAAATATTTCAGAATAAAAAATTTCTAACGAGTTCGGCAACAGGTGCCTTTTATTTACAAGAGTTTCACCAATCTTTCACACACAGGGAGCAAACTTAACTCTACTGATCACATTTAAGTAGTGTTCATGGTTGATTTTCCAAGTCTTAAGGATTTCCTACCAGAGAGAGTTTACGGTCCACTGACTTGACAAGTCTCACACACTGCAGTTCCAGTATTATCTACAACATTTTCAGCCAAACTCTTCGATGCTTCACTATAACTGTGCCCAAGGAAACTAGGATATTTTTTCGCTTCTGAGGCCTCTAAATAATCAAACTGTTCGTCATTTCTCAACGACACCTTTTAAATTAAAAAATTCCTATGGAAGGATTCAGAAGACCGGTTGCCGAGCATACGTTTGCTTCCTGTAACTTCTCGTCAGACCAGTATACTTACGGGGGACGGAGTACCTGTAAAATTTGTCAGTAATAAAAGAAATCGATTGCAGTAGTATTTTCGTAAAGCAAGGAGAAATGCTTTTGAGACGAATTTAACACTAATCTAAAAAGTTCTATAACCTCCCTAGTTTGAGGCTTTTCTAGAGAAATTACCGGCGACTTTCCCAAAGTTCCTTTGGTGGTTAGGGGCATCCCACTGTCCAATAAATTCGACAACGGGACAGACTTGTTCTCCAAAGAAGCTTGCATGTTTTTTTTACTAACTGATTGTATTAATTTGTTTCGTTTTCTTCGTAAAATTAGCCTTATTCTGCAGCTTGATATCAGTATGGTCGCAAATGTCACGTCGGAGGAGAACAATCAAATTAGCACTGAGCTCCACTTCTTGAAACATCATATGGTTGCATAATTTCTTTGCCAACTGAATCCCCTGCTCTAAAAATAAGGGAGAATGATTTTGTGAAGATGTAGTTATGTCGCCTCACCTGATGGAAACAAAATATTGGGATTTGGGCTAGGAGCTGGGGTCAGGGCTATGGTTAGGGGTTAGAGTTAGAGGTTAGGGTCAGGGGTTGGGACAACTACTTATCAACCACCCAAAGTACAACTGCGCATTGCCAATAGATTTTTTTGCATACAACCACTTGACCTCTTCGCTTGCGCATTCCCCGGCCCCAGGTGTAAAAATCTCCATTGCTACCGATCCCGTATTACAGGTGGCTGGGGTTTGTTTACTTCAGGTGGGGCTACATAACCTATCTAACCATGATTTTCCACGTCTTTTCCGCGTGAAATCTAATATTTCGTTTTTTTAGCAGTTTCCGCCTGTTGCTGCTCTATGTAAACCCCGAAAACTTCTGATTCATGAGATTAATTCGATAGATTCCTGTCGGGTCATTACGTCTGTATGGGAACGGGGTATAAGTAAAGCACAGATAAGTTAGATCGATTAAAATAGTAGAGGGGTGCTCACCGATCGTTTTTACGGAAATCACTCGTCCCGTTGTGCCTTACGGGAGCTCTCTCGGGTGCAACTAGCAGCCGCACAGCGGCGCATGATCTAGGCAGAATGGTATTACCGACAAGGACAAGGGAGAATTGAATGGCATTTTCTGGCTTAGTAGCCGTCGTCAGTCAGTCATATCCAATCCCGAAGTGTGGAACACTTGGAGCTCGACCACGCGACATTTTGGTTGGGACTCCAACGTCCCTAACTACTGAGCCGGGGGCTCTTTGTCCTGTCGGTTGCGGTTGGAAATATATAATAGTTGAGGGGCGCTCACCGATCGATTACAGTTCATATTCTCACTCAAATGGGGATGGGAATATGGGGAGGGGAGGAAAGGAAACAAGTGACGGCGAGGGTTAGAGGGAGTGGAGAGAGTGAGTGGAGGAGTGCATACAGTCAAATGACCTTTGGCCACGCTAGACATCTGGTACGATCCACTCAACAAGTATATCGGTTGATGCATAATTTTTATGATGACCACAACCATTGGGAATCCCGACATAAAATGCTAAACTTTCAGTACATACCACGAGTTTGCAAAGTTTTTAATGCATCAGGCTTGTGTAAAAACTCGATAATAATTAGGAAAACAAGAACATCCTTCAAACCAATAATACCGGCATAAATTTAGCTGACTTCAAAATGTTAGACTTCTTCATTGGGTAATGGGCGGTGAAACTCAGCGCTTAGTAACTCTTGTAACTGAGTTTGAATATCAACTGCCAGCATCCAGCAAAGAAACTCAGAGTATTCTTTTCACATTGTGCCGACTGTAATCATGCTCACATGTAATGAGAGAGGGGGGAGTTAGAACTATTTTAATATGAATGGGAAAACCCAGCTCACAGCCAAAGTGATAATCCCCTTCTTGCCTTGTATTCACTGATACTTCACGACGTCGTTAGAACTACAACTTCATAGTCTTCTCTCTGAAAGCCGTCTTTGGAGATGTGGGTCCCCCAGCAGGTGTCAAGATGGTCCTCGCGTTAGACGTCCAGAACACGACGGTCGGTGGCCTAGATCCCAGCCAATATACGATAACACATTGTCTCCTTGGTTGGTCGAAATTCCCACAGCTCCCTTTCGATACCAAGAGTGTTTCCTTCGAGCGGGACTGGATGTTGGAATAATCGGCATGACGGGCAGTCATTTCAGCTCATTTGAGGGGCGAAAGACAACATACGGAGTCAATTGCTTCTTGGGATTTTTCACCTGCGCAGGGGCTCTGCTCATTGGTGTCCATCTGTTCGAAAATCAATTGCCTGAAGCATTAAATAGATGCGTGCATACCTGGCTGGTCGGCCGCTCATTCAATATGACTGGTGTGTGTGTGTGTGTGTGTGTGTGTGTGTGTGTGACCTCAAAGAGCTAGCTGCTGCGTCGCAGACAGCTCGTTTTCCTTGGAAATGGGTGGATGGACCAAACGGAGGAACTGGTGGGGTGGGGGTGGAGGGTGGGACCAGGCGAGATTGCTGTTCTACCAGGAGAGCAAAATTACACCTTGGTCATCCTCACACTCAAAGAGTGTCTGATGTCGTGTCAGGTACAAAGTCCTCCTTTGAGGCTTTGAGACGAAGGTGAGACTGGCCCGTGCTAATTAACTGTCCCTCCATTCAGCTTTTGGACCTGCGAATGTTTGAGGAGGATGCAGAGGGTGAAACGGAAGTAGGATATGTTGCGTGCTTCTTCCCGTTTATCATCGCTGTTTCGGAGCTGGCGCAGATTTGTCTGAAGGCTTATGGTCATAAGCTTCAGGAACAGCATCATCATCTACGTCGACTCCGATGGCCACTTGCTTCGCGTGAAGTAGTGAAATAGTTTGTGACCAAAAAAGCTCAATTTATATCAGTGCAACTGTTAGTAGTAACTGCCGGGATCGCATCAAATTGGGGGAGTCGGACAACCATGTGTTTCCTTTATGGTTTGTGTCTTCAACCTCCTCTAGTACGTATTCATGACACGGCTATGGAAGATGCGGTTGTAATCAGACCCTCAATGTGAGGCCGCCCCCAGTGAAACCCCCGAACTAGGGTTTAAACCATATTTCATATTACTTTGCTCATTTCGTATTATCAGTCGTCTGGTGGTACATTTACTTATCTGTAGGGGGAGTGGACCGATAAAACGTTCGCCATTCCTTATCGCTTTTCTTTAATCGTACAAATGTCTACCTTTGGTCCGGACACTACTGTTGAAGTTCATTTCGGGGCTTTATTCTGCAGGAAAATAGAAACCCCTTATGTACGGCGAATAATTGGAATTACGATTAACAGTAAGTCCCCCTAGAACCAGAATTTTGCGGCTTCAACAAAACAGATGGATACGGTGTCTAGCCTGACTGTCTTCTGCTTACCGATGGATTTCCCAGTTAAATAAATTTTGGGGGAATCCATGTGAAAAGATGCTCTAGCACAGTACTTATTTAAGACTCGGAAGTAACTAGCAGCGTTTCGCAAATTCTCAGTCCTTCGGGGTTTACCCGACAGACGGACTCTAATGAGTTACTGACATAATCATATGGTAGTGAGGGGTAAACCCTTGGTATTCCTACTGAATCGACGTTAGTCGATTACGGTATGTGCTTCGCTTCAGCTGTGACTCACACTGTCGCGGTCAGGGGTTTAAATCTGAAATCAGATTGATAGCAACTAGAAAACGATAGGGCTCGATTACAAGGGCCCCTCCGAATTACTGGTAGCCTTGCGCTAGATTCCAGGCGGGGAGTTGGACTGGGGCCGGGCTCAGGGTTAGAATGGCCAGAGTTAGGATTGTGAGAGTAAGAGTAAGGATTAGGGTTACGGTGATCATTTTTAGGGCCAGGGTTAGGAGGATTAGGGTCGTAGTTAGGAGTGTTAGAATGGAGGGTACGGCCGGGGTTAAAGTTTGGACACGGGTGCAGGAACCCTCATGGAAGCTACCTGTAATACGGAAGTACTTGTTCCGCGTCCAACCTGAAAGGCTTTAAGTTTGTTGCAGATTAAAGTTACTGGTCTGGACTGATAATTTGACTCTTCCTGCTTCTTAAAAAGGGCACTATGTATAGAAGACACCTTTTGCTGGGATCTGTCCTAAGGGGAGACACAGTTGTTTAGGATAGGTGCGCATCAAACCAGAAACGAACCCCTCCGGAAAATCCGCTTAATCTCGGGTGGTGACCGATCTAGGCGCACCTACGATTGTTCTCTCCTTCCTGGCATAAGAGAACTTCTGACATGGAATTTTCTGGTTGACAAGAGTTTTGACCAACAAAATTAAACGAATACCAACTTTCAAGCGTATCCATATCGGTTATGAGAAGGATTAACATGAGAATGGTATTCTGCCCATCTGTCTCGTTCGCAGAACGAATGCAGACGTCCCGTCTTAGCACTGAGCTCCGATCTATAAACTCCAGCCAACCACCGCAAATCCGGCATTTGGTAGACCCGGTGCATGTTTATTCGACACCTTTCCTCTGGACGCTTACTAGTAGTCAACCCGTACGGTTGGAGACGGGTCACAAAATTAATTAATAAACTCGAATTCGGTGCGAGGTTTCCTGATGCCTGTAGCCGTACCCACAATCCAGACGACCACAGAAAACTGCCGCGACCAAGTAAGACTTATCGGCAATAAGGAAAGGCAGACCTGCTTTTAGGTTTGACAACGATAGGGTGTAGAACCCCCAAGTAGGCGGCAACTCCTAAAATATAGCCTAGAATTCAATGTAACTGTAAACATCACTTATTATTCACCGTTCCCATTATTTGAAATTTGCTTCCCTTCCTGACTTAACGTAAACTTACCAGTGGTGCTTTATTCAAAGCCCGTTACTTTTAAAAAAATTAGTTTTTATTTATTTTTTAAGTGTCGTGCTCACTTTATTCGCCGCATTACAGCGTGCGATAGGACTTTTGGTGAAGATTTATCCATTTTCTCGCTTTCCGCCCTGTGTTTTGTCGCACCGATGAAAAACCCCTCTATCACCATTCGACATATAATACGGTCCACAGGCTAGCTCAGATTAGTTGTGGGTCCTACACCCTATCGCTGCCTTAAGTTCTGCGAATATTCCTGTCAAAAAGCCCACCGGCAAACATATGTTTTCGGCACTTCATCATCAGGCCACTACAATTACACGGAGGGTGAATATGCGAGTTAGTAAGGGGTTTTGTGTGAGTGCCTCGGGAATTAACCACACGCGTTCTCACGCCGCCCGCGTAGCGAAGTCGACGCGTTGAGCTGTTCTTTCTTGGCTAGAGAAGTCTACTCACAAAAATCCGTATAAATGAATTCTCCCCCAAGATGGCCTATGGGCCATTTTTGAGAACACCTATCCGGGGTTCAGCATCGTAATGCGCAGGAGATTTTGAAGCCCATTTATACTATTACTATAAAATAATTCATATTAACCCAACCTTGAGAAACTCGGCGCCTCGGTGAGATTCGAATCTACGACAGTAAGGGCAAGATTTCAGTACAGCCAACGCTCTAACCACTTGAGCTACGAGGCCCCGCCGGACGACGCGAGTTTAATCACATTTGGGTCAAGTTATCTGCCCAACCTACTGAAGCGTCTGGAATCCACCAAATCTGATATAGTAAGTTGGCTGCCCAGGCAGGATTTCCTAAGTAATTCACCTAGAATCCACCAGATAACTATCAGGCACACGTAATTCATAGATATTATGGCAGATTTTGAATAATTCATATTGACCCAACTGTGAAAAACTCGGCGCCTCGGTGGGATTCGAACCCACGTGCAAGTCGCCGTCTCTGCTCTCACCCTGATATGGAACATATGGTGGACATCTTCAGTCACGACGGTTGAACTACCGCGTATTTAAAGGTGCATAAATTACACGAATATTTATCCCAACCAGTGTACATGTGAAAGGTTTGTTTTGGCTTATCTGTCTTCTCAGGCATAAAGGCTAGGGGTCGATTACGCTGTCCTGGCCCCAAGTGTAAGCGCAATGCGAACATTGCAAGTAAAGTAAGCCGAAGGAGGATGCTGAAGTCGTTAGTGGGAAAGTAGCCAAAGCTTAAACGGGAAAGGACAACCTGATGTTTCGGTCTGGGGTAGGGTGAGTTTTAGGGTCAGGGTTAGTGTTAGATTGGGAATTTAGTTCAGGGTTAGGGTTTGTGTTAAGTTTAAAGGTACCGGTTAGAGTTTGGGTTTGTATTGTGGTTTGGGTCTACGTTCAGTGTTAAGGTTGGGGTTAGGATTAATGCCAGGGTTAGGGAAGGGCCACGGCTAAGATTAGGGTAAGGATTTGGGCCATGGCTAACGTTAGGCTTAGTGTTAGGACTAGGGTTTGCGGTAGGTTTAGTGTTGGGTTTAGGTTTAGCGTTAGGTTTATAATTCCATTAAGGCCTAGGTTCGCTTTTGAAGTTACGGATAGGTTTGCCATTAGGTTTGGGGTATTGCTGCTCCGCGGACTGGCCACGAAGGATTTCCTAACTAACCAATCAAGAACCCATCAGATGACTACTAGGCTCAATTATTGGCGTTTTTGGGGGATTTTGAATAATGTACTTTCACACAACTGTGAGTTCGAATTCCATTGAGATTGTCGGTTTTTTTACAGCTGAGTCGAAATAAATTATTCGAAATCCACCAAAACACCTATCAGAATCTGAAATGTCTGGCGAATCAAATTATTTTTCCAGCGATTGAGCCTCATTCCTTACAGGTGAAAAAACTGCCAACGCCGAAATTGAACTTCGAAGTAGGGGATGGCAAGTGGGCAGTACGTCTTAGGTTCGGCTCTTAAAAGGCCGGATTTGAAGGCATCCCAGTTACTTCCATGGCCCCTAGGACATGCAAACAGTGCAACGACTCATAAGCTAACCAGTTCACAATCAGTACTGTTAAACTGTCAACCTATATAATTCTGTTCTAGGAAGAAAAAAGTCTTAATGAACTTGCTCACATTGCAATCGTGGTCTTCTCCTTCCTATTATGATTATTGTTTCAAACTCGTAGATGCCTGTAGAGACGAACAACTCCTTGATGGACAATGCAAAAGCTATCGATTTCTTCCGCAAGCTGGCTGTCACGCCGGGTATTTTCCCAACATCAGCCAGCCCTCTGTCCAAGGATCTGCCTCCTGCCAACTACACAAATCTCCTCACACGGTTCTACCAGAGTCTGCACACTTCTGCTAGTCGCCATAGTAACGCTCCCACCCTCCTGCTCCCCCCGCCTAACCTGATTCCAACAACCCGTTTTTGGCCAAGAGAGGAGAACGAGACCCCCCTGGACCTGAGCAGAAATAGACAGCAGCAACAACAGCAGCAGCAGCAGCAGCAACAACCGTCCCATCATCTGCATCCTCGCTGTCTTGTGGATCATTCACCACTCGATTGGTCGTTCCTCGAAAACCAGAGGTCTGCCCTAGTCGCCAGTTTCACCAGCGCCCTCTCCCTGCTGCAAGCGGGGGCCAGTGGAGAGGAGAGAGTGGCCCCAGAGAGACGCAACTTCCTGCCCCCGCCGTCCAGATTAGTCTCCAAGTTCCGTATGAGTGTCTCCGCGAGTGCGCGACTGGATATCACGACACTACAGGCACCGTTGCCACCGCCGCCGGTCAAACGGGGACACAGAGGGGCGCAGGGCACGACAGGGAAGTCCCCGGTGTCGCGTTGTTTTGAATGCAAGGCCCTCTTTCCTTCGCTGCGTGAGCTGAACGCGCATTTTTTGCGCGAACACCATGCCACCCTACAGCGTGAATTCGCCCAGAACCGATCCTGGAAGTCCTGCAGTCTGGAAAGCGTTTGTGTTCAGGTAGGCCTCCATTCCGTACTATGGGTGGATTTTAATGTCCCTTTGATTCCTCCTCTCAGATCTGTGGTTGTATAGATCTCATTGCCTTTTTTTGAAACAACTAGGTCAGGTTCAGCTCTTAAGTCTTAACTGTCCGCGATCTACGCATAGCTAGGTAACTAGAGAAAATATGTTAGGAAGTACGATTCAACTTCACTACCTTTCTTGCATATGATAATTATAGTAGTGACTGCAACCGTCACATTTGGTCTCTGATCATTGTGCCTTACAAAACTTGTCCGAATAACGACATAATTCCGAATAAGATATCCGACCCAAGTTTGGGACTGACTCTAGAGAGTCGACTCTTGAAGATTTTACTTCCAATTCCCACATTCATATCTTATTAAATTAGTAGTACATCATTGAAGGCTGAAACCTAGTGGTCAGTCGCAAATGTCCACCGAGGAGTCGAACTGATCGCAGTCGCATTATGTGAATGTAAAACATCTGCGAAACGCGTGTCTTGGTAGGAAATTATGTGGGAAAATGAGGTCGGTCTATCCAAAACAAGTTGAAAATCCATGAGTACGCCTTGACTCGTCAAGTGTATCAATAAAACTCACTGGAGATAGCATACCAGTGTAAGTCATCCGGCTAGGAAGAACAAGAACCGCCAGACCGACCGCCCGCCCGAAAAAGGTTCAATCAGCTCCCCTCGACGGAGTGGTGACTCACAAAGCACACAGGCAAAATGCCCGTGAACCATCTTCCGAGAGGCCGAGGCAGCGAGAGGAGAGAAAAATCGATCAGCATGAGACCCACCAACACAACATGCCACTTTAAATTAGATTTCTGATCGATTAAGTGCATTTTACGCTTTCACAATGGAGAGGCGACCAAGTTCTTTGAAACGTCAGCGTTTAAATAAACCTGTTCCGGAGAGCCTATCTTCTTCTTCTTCTTCCTCAAATAATTACAACGATTTGCCCGTTGTAGACAACGACGTCTACAGCTTTCCCGCGTGATGTGCCCAACATCGGTGACATGCGCGTGAATCTGTTCACAGTGGGCTAGACTTGCGAAGCATCTACCGCACTCTCCCTCTCCTCATTCACTTCGCTCCGACTGGAAGTTCATGCCAAAAAGATTGGAGGTGGGCGCGAATGCAGTGACCCAAAAGCCAAACAACCATCTACGCGTGCCCCACACGAGCTGGTTCCTGCCATATGCATCCGGCTGCTGAAGGGGGCGCTTAGGTCCAGTCCCGATGACTGCCACAAAGGTGACGTTAAGTTGGAGCCATGGGGCCCTAATTCTCGGTCCTGAGAACAACTGACTTATAGCATCAGATGTTGGCCTTCCAAATAAAGAATCCTAGCACGTCCTGATAGACACAGGAGCGTCAGCTTTATTAAAGTGAGCAGTGCGCTGCTTTTCCGTGTCGACCTCCCCCTCTTCTCTCCCTCTCTCCCTCTCCCATGCACCGGTCGACTGTCCGGCCCTCTGGACCAACGGGGGATGAGAATGGACATAATTGCTGGCGCGGCGGGAAAGGAAACGTCTAAGGTCTGGAATGCGCGTGTACGACAGTAGTTGAGAGCTCGCGCGGATCCGGCACGGTCCGATAAACGCGCACCGTGAGCCGAACCGATCCTAGTTCCGATTCAATACATCCGCATCGGAGCCAGTTGTGGAAACTAAACTAAATAACGAGTACCAAAATGTGAACATAAGAGGGTCTACGACAATCTGGCCAGTTGGGGACACCAACTTACTGACAATGTCGACGAATAGGATTTTTTGCATTTCGCTTGCCGGACGGCGCCGAATTACTGAACCTATGGCGACACAAAACTGACCTTTCGATTTCACGCCATTGTTTGCGCAGTTATCGTGTGATTTGAATGCGGTCTATATGCGAATGGAGTACGGCTTAATTGCCAAAATCGGAGGAGGCCAACGTTAGCGTTTTTGAGGTGTTTTCCTTCATCAGACAGTCACCCTTTAACCCTAGAACAGCAGGACCCTGGATTCGAACTCTGGCTCACTAGACATTTATAATTGAGGCAGGCGTTTTCTATACTTCAGCCTATAATCCCCACAGGCGGTAGTGCAGCGATAAACAACCAATAACCGACAAATGTTATTGACTCAGATGTTGTAGAAATAAAGAGTTCGAGTTCCGGCACCAGACTGTTCCTTTCTGATGATCGTCATATAACTGGTGAAGTGTGTAGATAAACCAAAAATGGTCATTTCAATCTCGCTCCTGTTTGTTGATGACACTACCAGGTTACTGGTGATATAGTACCCATGCCATCACTTGGGGCGATTCTAGACCGGACCTCCAAGGTTGAACGGCATCACGCATATTACGTTCTATAAGCTAGACTGACCAATCAACACAGGTTAGCAAAAGTAAGAGATCCGGGTCGATAATCTGAGGAAAAGGAAGTGCTCACCGGATCGAGGGATTTGATTGGCTGACGTTTCGAAGAGCTTGGGCGGAACTCCATTATCAAAGTGTCTAGTGCAAAAATCGATCAGAATTTTGGATAGACAGCCGGATTAGTTGGCCTTGGGCTGATTGATTTTTTTCTTCTTTCGCTGCCTTGGCCTACTGGCCGTCGCTTGTGAGTGTTGGTGGCCTCCTGTATTGTGTGTCGTAACCTCAATTGGGGTTAGTTGCATTTGCGTTCCCTTTTGGGTGAACTGGTCGACAGGCCGTGTCTGCTCGGTATTATTAGGCTCTGTATGATTGTCTTGTCTTCTTCATGGCTTATGTAGCGGCGTAGGACTTTATAGGCCGGAGGAAAGTCTAGATACCTGTTTATGGAGTTGGCATCTGAGAACTAAGCTTCAACTGTGAAACGTTCTGTCCTTGAGGTGCCCCTGCCTAAGGCGGCTGCTCCTTGAAAATCAAAACTGTGACCAGTTTCCCCGATGTGAGCCACAAGCTGTCGGTTTGGGTCAAGTCTCCGAGTTGCCAGTTTGTGCTCATGGAGGCGGATCTGCAATTTCCGTCCGGTTTCCTCAATTCAGTTGCATTCTCCATCGTTACGCTCTACTCTGTATGGCTGTGTCATGAACTGATTTTCGAATTGCACACTTTTGCACAGCGCTCTTTGCTCGTTTGACACAAAGTCGGGAAATAAGCGGCCGGCGGTGTGCGGGGAAGGGTCCTATGACCTGCCTTATTTTGCCAGTAGAGCGCAGACGGCAGAGCACGCATACGACCACTTTGGTTTGAGTCGCCAAATATTACCTCAGTACAGTGGCTTGGGAATAGAGCATTCCGTAGGACCAATAACCTGCCGGACGACCAGCTTCATGGGACTGGAAAAGTGGGCTGCAGGCAAATGACACTTCCATTTCTAGCCGCTCAAATCTGAGTACGGTGTCGGCGGTCCCAATTGTCTGCTAACGCTCTTTATTTCCATTTGAAATCGTCTCTAGCCTCTCTTGTACTAGGTTCAGTAGAGAAGCTACCTCAAGAAATATTGGCTTCGATTAGAAAGGATTACTTTTGCGGGTTGTAATATTAATTAAAATATGTCAAAATCTGCAGATATTTCGGTCACGTCAGGGTGCCGACTTCTGGACGGGCCTCCTTCTTGCCGTCCGAAAAACGGCACTTCGCAAAATGACTACTTAAGTAGTACGCATCTTCCCGATTGATTTTCGATGTCCTCCTGAATCAAAATATATTTTTTAGAAAACATGCGCGAAAGTGCTGTTTCTTATGCTTATTTGGTAGAAAATTACGTCTTTTTCAGATTGTATAACCAAACAAAAGGACATATTTCGGCTTTAAAATACACTTGGAATTATGGATTCTTTCAAGACCGTAAAATGCCATGCATAAAGCATCGTATCTGTCCATTTAGTATCGTGGTCGACAACCATTGCCCAATTTTATGGGCCATATGTGGCATCACCTTACTAGGTGTAGGAATACATTATGTACCTTCCACGGAAAATATACCGCTTGTAGATTAGAAGCCCAACATGCAGGTGTAACGGTGGGTTGCGTTCAAAATAATTCGAAAATACAGAAAATTCTTGAAACCAGAGGATACTGTTCTAGTATAAAACTTGAAGAAATAATTTACTACCCAGTAACCGCAAGAAATTATATTTTCATGCATGTATTCCAAAAATACATGAATTTGAATTTATAAGAACATCAAGAATCATTGGGGAACATTCATATTACTTAGGTAGTCAGTTTTTCTTAATTCAGTACTTTCAGACGACTGGAAAGAAGCTCGCCCAAAAGCCGGCATCCTGACTTGACCGAAGCATCTTGGGATTATGCAGTATACTACTTAATATTGCAGCCCTACTTGTGAAATCTCTTCGAATCAAAAACCCATTTCCGAACTACGGTTAACATCTTATGAAATGGCATATCTACACTACATGCTTGGCTGCCTGAGAGCTACGTTATCCAACGGTAAAATTTCGTGACTTCATTTTTCACTGTGGCCTGGGAGGTATGAATCGTGTCATTCTCCTTTGGTTGCCAGACTTTCTAGGTACACGCCAATCTCACCATTCTTGTTTACTTCTGCTCTGTTCGCCAGGCAGCCTCATCCCAGAAAAGTCTGCTAACTGCCATATAAAAGTGTTTATGCATTCGAGTTAACGCGCGATTCTTACTGTCTCCAAGGAACTGCAGATCACCCACCGAAAGGGCTCGCTGGGCCGCACAGGATATCCCTGTCCACACTGCGAATACTTCGCCAAGTGGCCCACCGAACTGCAGAAGCACATCATGGTACACTCGAAGGAGCGACCGCACCAGTGTGTCATCTGTGGTCTTACCTACAAATGGAAGTGGGACCTGGGTCGCCATTTTGACAAGTCGCATCACCATGCAGTGAACCCCTACAAGAAAACCGGGATCGCCTGTGGTGCTGGCAAGTTCTCTGGGACACGAGAAAGGACGGGCAAATCCTCCTCCTCCTTAAGCAACAAGGCTCTAGCCACCAGGCCCTCAGGCCTTGTGAAACGGGGTGTTCGCGGACGTCCAAGACGATTATGTCAGCCAGTGGAGGAGTTGAGACATTCACTGTCCCGACAGAAGCTGGCTCAATCCGGCTATTGCTTGGACATGTTCGAAACCAAACGTGAGACCGTAGCTCACTTCGCTGCTGGAGAGGCCAGTCAGAAATTGCCACCGTCTTTCATGATGCCCCTGCATCCCGTCTCCCTCGGGCTTCAGTTACCCCCTGCCGAAATCCTTCTCAAACACAATCGCCCGCTAGCGCGGGTGCTGAACAATGCTACACTCCCCAACAGCGCGCGCTGATTGGCTTTGCTTCAGCGAGCACAAATGCATGCAGAACA
This sequence comes from Spirometra erinaceieuropaei, assembly GCA_902702965.1. NCBI lineage: Eukaryota > Metazoa > Platyhelminthes > Cestoda > Diphyllobothriidea > Diphyllobothriidae > Spirometra > Spirometra erinaceieuropaei. The sequence continues at coordinate 882,600 of CACRXP010000038.1, read as the reverse complement.
AACTACTTCATAGCTGTGAGCCAGTCTCTTTAACTCAGAGTGTGTATCCCTGCCCCTCCCCCCCCCTCCGCCATCGCACTTCCCACCACAACACCTGCACACTGTCTTCACTTACTGTCACTCAGACATCGTTGACATATACGTGTGAGGCTGTTAGTTTAGGGTCCACTCGTTTAGTTTCTAATCCTCACTGTTCACTCAACCCTTTGGTAGTGTTTGTTACTTTTCAAAAGAAGAATACTTTATTGTTACTGATTAATTTACAAAACAGCCGGTTGGTGTTCCCTCATTGCGCGGATAGACTCCATCGGTGCCTCAACTGATCCACGAAAACTCTGTTTTACACTCTCTCGGGTATAGTACCAGCTCAAAATTGGGCGATCCACCACATTAATTATTGATAAGGTGGGCATGCCGCAGTCAGGAGGCATATACAGATCCTACTAGCGTCACTTAACATGTTGTGAGACACTTTAGGATCAGGTGAGACCATACTAACAGCACAGGTACTAGCCAAAAGGCCATACGCGCGTGTTTCGCCGATATTTTGCCGCTGCATGGCGCAGCTGCGAGGGGTTCGGCTCGTCAGTGGGTCCCCCAGCATTCTCCGTCTGTTTTCTGGTAGATACTCCAATTTAGAAATTAAAAAGCGACAATGTTGTGAGATAGACTGACACATGCGTGGCAGTTACCAGTGTCTGTATGGCTACTGGTCGATATTATGTAAACAACATCCTTGTTTACTGATAACAGAAGAACAGAAAAGCAGGGCCCGGTAGCTTTAAACTATTTATTCGCCTGCTGACAACCACACAAGGCCTCAGCAAAGGACGGCCAGAGGACTCCAGTAGATGAAATGAAACGCGACATTTAGCAGAAGTACATGTGGATGTCGTCGGCCCCCAACAGTTACAGTGCGTGACCTATCTCATGAAATGTTGGCTGAAATTCTGAAATGCGTTTTCGATTAGGAAGGATTACTTGGTCGCGGTTGTGATACTGATTATCTTAAGGCATGCTCTTATAACATTTTGGACTCGGCAGGATGTCGGCTTTTAAATGCACTTCTTTTCAATCTCCTGTAGAAAGCGTGCTCGGTAAAAGATGACTACTTAAGTAGCATGCATTTTCCCATCGATTTTCGATGGTCTTGCAAATTCAACTATATTTTATAGAAACCGCAAACAAAAATAAGCTTTCTTTTAGTCAATCAATAGAGAATCACGTCTTCTTTTTATTTTATACTTAAGGAAGGAGCATAATTAGGTTTTAAAAAAGTTTTCTAATTGCCGAAAAATTTGGAGCCTGATCATTCGTTGCATTAGCGCTTAGTGATTACACTCTACACGGTGCATGCTTTCCGCGTAAAGAAAATCCCATATTTTTCTCGGTCATTAAAGAGATATCATACTAGCTCCATAGAATTTTGCAATGGATGCGTGAAAAAAACTCCTGAGCTTAAGGAATAAAAATATAGTTGATGATGGTTTTTGTGGTTTGGAGGGCTCAGGAGAAAAAACTGCCGGCGGTGGTAGAATATCGACTGTCAAGAAGGGGGGAGGTTGCACGGTATCGGAGATTATCGGACGTCAAATTCCTTTCATGAAGTTGGGAATAGTCAAAGTAGAGGCGTTGAGGAACAGCTGGTGAGACCGGCCATAGTGTTCAGAGACCACAAACGCCATCGCTACGGTACGGTCGATCAGTAGATTCAGCACCCAAAATTTGTGGGAGCTTTTCTGAATGCAAAAATCGAGTAATAGTTCTCTTAAATAAAGGATAATTTTGCAGAGTTTTCACACTCATGGGTAGTTTATTCCAAATAGCAATTGCATTTACAGAAAAGAACCGACGATATTTAACAGTACGTGCCAGAGGCAGAAACAAGAAGACCTCACGGTGACTGTTACGTCGTGGGTGGATATGATGTCTTAAAGAGGTGAGTGGGTTAAATGTGTGATTATATAAAAGTTTAAATAGCAAAAATAGTCCCTTTTGTAATCTACGGAACCATAAAGGATCGAGGCCTGTAAGCCGGCAACGTTCTTGGTAAGACAAATGTCGGTGTTCTGGGGTTAAAATTCTCTTGGTAAAAAAGTGTTCAACGGATTCTATTTTCTTCCGCTCAGTAGCACGCATGAGGCTAAATGAAAACGAACAGTATTCCAGACCAGGTCTAAGGTACATGTTGTAAAGGCGCATTCTGATGTCCCTAGTTTTAAAATTTCGGAGGATAAACACGGTCGTTCTACGTGCTTTGGAGACTATCAAGGCACAGTGCTCCGAGAGATTGAGACTCTTGGAGTATGATACGCCCAAATCCTTAATAACCCCAGGCACATTTATCGCGTGACATTCAATACTTAGTTGAGGTTGGCGGTCGTCGCCAACCACCATGACTGAGCACTTATGCCAGGAGAGAGAAAGGCGCCATGTGCGGCACCACTGGGCGAAAGCCTGTAGATCGCTCTTTAGGAGCTCAAGCACGATGTCACGATCTGCCGGCTTATATCGAATGCAACTTTAAGATCATCGGCATACATGAAAGGCTTACTGTTCTGAAATAAATCGGGTACATCATTAGCAAAAAAGCAAAATAAAAGCGGACCGAGTACACTACCCTGAATGACTCCACTCCTCACACGTGTGGGGTTGGAGATGGTATTGGAAATCTTAACTCGTTGTGTGCGAGTGCCCAAATAAGAGGATATAAAATTCAAAAGTTTGCCACCTATTCCGAAAGAGGACAATTTCAAGAGACGAAGAGCGTGGTCAACACGGTCAAAAGCCTTAGTGAAATCGAAATATACTGTGTAAAGAGCAAAACCATGGTCTCTAGATTGGAGAACATTGTCAAAGAAAGAGAGTCGACAGGTGTCACAAGATCGAGCTTTGAGGAATCCATGCTGAGCAACACTCAGTAGGTACTTCGCTGTTAAGTGACACATCATCTTATCCTTGATCAATGTCTCTAAGATCTTCGAAACTGCGGGGAGGGTGTTTATTGGCCGAAAGTCATCAAATGATGTAGATTTGCCGTGCTTAGGAATGGGCAAAATGTGTGATTCCTTCCACCAGGTAGGATGAGTTTCACTTTCAAGAGCGAGATTAAATATCTTGCATAAGAGGGATGGGAAGATCGTGTTTGCATCGGCTTTTAAAATGCTTACTGGGACACCATCAGGGCCTGGACTATAAGATTGACGAAAACGCCGAATCGCAACAGTCACATCCCAGAGAGTGAAAGTTATAGTTTCTAGGACTGCCCCGGTCAGTGACTGGATGGCCGGAAGCGGAGTGGTCGAGTCTTCAATAAACGTTTTGGACAGGAAATCATTGAAGCTATCCGCGGTTAACTGGGCATCAACTATGGGATTTCCGAGATCGTCTCGAAGGATGGGATACTGCGTCTTTCGGTGAGTTCGTATTTTTCTAGAGAAAAGTTTCGAGACATTTAACGAATTGTTTTCGGTAAACTGGACCTCTTCTGCTAGCTGTTTTTCTTCAGACAATCTCTTAGCTCGCACAAAAATATCACAAATCAAGGGAAGAACAGAAACATCGTTCTGAAGATGGAAACGACGATAAAGCCTGCGCAATCTGCGACGAAAGGGTAAAGGTAGGAAAATCTCATCCCCAACATTAATAATTTTCTTACGAGGGACAAAACGAGAAATAAGCGGATCCAAAATTTCGTACGGTTTTGCAGTGCAAACGTTTACATCCGAACTAAGGAAGAACTCAGTCCAGTCATAGGAATTAAGGTGTGTTAATAATTCGGTTGAGCGAGTTGATCGGAAATTGCGGAAAAAGTTATACTTTTGGAACGACATTTCGTCAGCCTCGAATTCCAACGTTGAAACAACTATGTCATGGTCTGAGCCCCCGAGTGGGCCTAGGGATGACACTGACGATGGCAAGCAGCCTCTACAGAAAATTAGGTCAAGTATACTTGAGCCTCGGGTGGGAAAATCGACAATCTGATTCCACATCCCAACATCCACAGCCTCAAGAAAGTCATCGAACCTTCTGGGGCCTGAAGGCGGAGACCAGCGGATTTCAGGGAGATTAAAGTCACCCGCAACCAATTGATACTTAAAGCTTAAGTCGGCCGCAGCATGAAATGCCTGTGAGAGTAAACGATCAAAATTGTCATTGGCGTTGGGAGGGCGATAGACGCAGCCAATGAAATGAATGAATGAAAAGGCGCATTCTAATGTCCTGATTCCTATTGACCCAACCGTGAAAAACTCGGCGCTTCGGTGGGATTCGAACCCACGCAGTAAGGGGAAGGCTTTAGTACAGCCAACACTCTAACCACTTGAGCTACGAGGCTCCGCCGGATGACACGAGTTTAATCACATTTGGTTAAGTTACCCGCCTGGTTGATTCTAGGTGAATTACTTAGGAAATCCTGCTTGGGCAGTCAACTTACTGTATTAGATTTGGTGGATTCCAGACGTTGCAGTAGGTTGGGCGGGTAACTTGACCCAAATGTGATTAAACTCGTGTCGTCCGGCGGAGCCTCGTAGCTCAAGTGGTTAGAGCGTTGGCTGTACTAAAGCCTTCCCCTTACTGCGTGGGTTCGAATCCCACCGAGGCGCCGAGTTTTTCACACTTGGTTCAATATGAATTATTCAAAATCTGCCAAGATATATATGAATAGGCAGAATGGTATTACCGACATTCCAGACTACCTTGTCTTTGTCGGTAATACCATTCTGCCTATATCATGCGCCGCTGTGCGGCTGCTGGTTGGGCTCGAGAGAGAGTCTGTAAGGCACAACGGAACGAGTGAGTTCCGTAAGAACGATCAGTGGACGCCTCCTAACATTGTATATTCCCGATCGAAACCGACAGGGCAACGGGCTCGTGGCCCAGTGGTTAGAGGCGTTGACTTCTAAACTAACAGGTCGCGAGTTCGAGCCTCGGGTGTGCCACACTTTGGGGTTGGGTATGACTGGCTGACGACGGCTAATAAGCCAGAAATGGCCATTCGAGTCTCCCTTTTCTTTGTCGGTAATACCATTCAAACTGGGTTGCCTTTGACGGCCACTGCGTTCTCCCATCTCCAGTCACCTTGGCTCTGCCTTGTTATCAAAGCATGATGGACATGGAGGAGTGGGGTGAGATAGATGCAGCGCGAGTTTGATTCCGTGTGAGCAGGGCCACGCGCAAGTCACGGCTAACTACCTGGGATGTATGTATTAGTCGTGTCGCGTACGATGTATTCTGAAGGCTTCCACAAGGCGCTGTGCAACAAATGTGCTAGATCACAACGGAGGGCAATTGGGCTCACAACGCGCGTTAACCGGGCTGTGCCTACCTTATTCTGAAGCTAAAAGGTATGCTCCAAAGAACGCACGGGAGAAATTCGTAAGTGTGCCTGGTCGACGTTTGGAATTTTCTCTATTGAGTAATTGTTGTTTTTGGCAGATCTGAATACGTCGTTTCACCCAGTTGTGAAAAAACTGGCGGCCTCATTGGGATTCGAATCCATGACAGCAAGGATACGACTTAACTAAAGCAGACGTCCTAACCACCTGAGCTAGGAGGTCCCACAAGGGACAGTGGGTTTAACCACATTTGGTTCAAGTTACCCGCCCTGTCTACTGCCACGCATGGCATCCACCAATTCTGATACAATAAACTGACTGTCCAAGCAGGATTTCCTAGACAGTCAGTCTAGAATCCCATTGGCTGCACTCAAACCTGGCCTTGCTGTCGTAGGTTCGAATCCCACAGGGGCCGCGAGTTCTTCATAATTTGGTCAAACGAACTATTCAAATCTGCCAAAAAATCCCAGTTAACTAAGTCAGCCTAGTGGCTTCTAGACTAACTCTGTAGGAAATCCTGCTTGGGCAGTCAGTTTACCGTGTCAGAATTGGTGAATTCCATGCGTTGCAGTAGTCTGAGTGGATAACTTGACCCAGCGACTCCCAATGGGGCCCAGGAGCTCGGATGGTTAGAGCGTCGGATGTACTCAAGCCTTGCGCCTGCTATCGTGAGTTCGAATCCCACCGACACCGCCGAGGTTTTCACAAGTGGGTCTGATGAATTTATCGATCAGCTTGCATGTGGGCGCCTGTTCTGAGATATCTCCTTTTAGCATGCACACTATGCTAGCCACAGTGGATCAGCTCACTCCGCCCGAGGTCTACAAACCGACTATGACTCCAATATGCGAACCGAGTTTGACGTTTTTTCGCTATGAACTCTTACTGTGATATGGGACATTTGGAAGCTCACAAACCTACACTTACTGACTCGACTTTTACCTCCTGCCAGGGAAAATTAACTGTGTCGGTGGTCAGTCACCAAACCCGTTCAAACGGTTATATGCTACGATTTCTACATTTTTTCATATTTAAAGCGTCAGCGGTTGCTGTAAAGGCTAAGTCTGCTGCTCTGTGATCTCAGTGATATCGAAGTGATTAACTTGGACCCCGGAAAACTTCCAGTCTCTTCCGTCCTCATAACTCACAAGGGAACAGGTTCTTTATTCATTTGGTTATATGGTTATGCATTTGGAGTGTACGAGTTTAGTCTAGGGTCTAGTGAACTCGCCATGCTAAAAAAAATCAATCAGAGTTTGCCTATTTAAACGAAATTAGTACCTTAGCGGTTTCATGCCCATCAAGGAAAGGAGCATCTATCGACAAATGCACGCTGACAGCTAAAACCTTTCTTTCTCATTCACCTCCACCTGAGTTAAAACTCTTGGCAGTCCGTTCGAGGAGAATCGAAATCCTACAAGCTGGGTACCGAGTAAACCGCATCCTAGAACGTGCCAGATAAGGCAGCGTGACAACTAACCTAACTAATCGTGCTTGGTAGATCTCAGAGCGCGGTCAGTACTCCGGTGGCTACTTTGTTCGATATCAAGTGATCTGAAAATGATTAGTTCTATTTCAAATCCCAGATACGTCCTGTCTGAAGAAGCGATCGTGGTTTTTTGAGTAAAATCGACATACCCTTTACATAGTGATTGCTATTCTGTGCCCAGCTCTATGGGTTCGAATCTAGACACTACGTCGCATACGAGGAGTGTAATTATGAATCTTATCATCAGCATCTACACACACTTAAAATGTTGAGGTTAGAAAATTATGTCATTATATCGCTGCCTTCGAGATCTGCGTGCTAAAACGGTACATGCACTCTGTGAAATGAATTCAAGCATGAATTGGAAAATTCAGGCAAATACGTTCATCTTCACCGTGATCGAAGTATCCACAGGATATTCCAACGTGCCCCAAAGCGGGCCGCGCGGTAGCTGCGTTGGACCAACACGGGGGCCATATTGAATTTTGGCTGGCGTTATTGGATTGCGCACCATAATAAAGGCCAAAGTTTCGGGGTGCGGTGGCAAACCCGGCTGCCGGTAGACCCTTGTAGCCCCCCAGGGGGTGCGGAGTGGAGCGCCAAAGTGCAGGCTCAATCTTGTCATCCACCTGCAGCCTTCTTCACCTCCGGTCTTCTTGACTCTGTCTCGACACCGGGTCTAGGGTGGGGAGGCGAGAGTGCGGTAGATGCTTCGCAAGTCTACATTCACTATAAACTAAATCACGCGCAAGGCACCGTGCCTGCTTCACTTTGTTGTGGAACACACAGTGGGCATTGTTGGCAACGACGGTCGAATTATTGGGTGTTCCAGCTACATTGGTGGAATACGAATTCCTACTTCCTCCTGTAGAAGAAAAATACTTGAGATCTATCAATGACGAAAATAAAGGAAGCAGGAATGACAAGTTTTAATTCCTTTCCCGTCATATCACAACCCCATACCGGAGAATTGAGCAAGGAGAACTTGGTCATCAAAATAATTATTATACCATTTGAGCCAGGAACTCATGGCAAGTTGCTACTATCAAGAGTAGTGGAAGTCGTGGTGGCATGGCATATATTAGAGTGGCCAATTTACGTTACGGAACAGGATAGTTGTGTTTTGTCATCAAACTCCGGTCCAAGGTCGTCGCAGGCGGTCGAATACGCCCCAACGATCAACAACTCGTAAGTATAGTTTCCAAGGTTAGGGAGGGTGGAGTGGGTATTTCCGGCTTATTGTTTGCTGTCAGTCAGGGAAAAGGACTATTGTAGGTCACGCCTGCGAGTCACTTTAGATGATCGAATGACATAAGGACGGACACAAGTACAACCATCAATACTTATTTAGATCGCGTGCCCGTAGATTTAAACCGCACTTTCACTTCTCGCTTTTAGAAGCCAGCTCACCCTGATTCTGATTCCTGCCGACCTAGATGCAGGCTCCAGTTGTCTTTTATTTGACCGGCAAAAATGTTTTTCCTGGCATTAGTCTATTAGTCACCCATATGCGAAGTCGAAAGAATTGAAAATACATGGAGCACACTCGTCAAGACCTATATCATACACACGATTTCCTGACAACTCATCTTTGTTAATTTCTTGTTTTGGACGTGTTATGTTTCAATTTTGAGCAAATTCGCACTTTTGCCCCTGCCTGTCGAAAAACTTAGCCTTACTGTGTCCGATGATTGATTATGCTGCACGGCTAGAACTCTTTGTACGTCGGAGAAAAATGAAGAGGTAGAGGTCTCTTGGACAAGTAGGTTATCTGCTAGACAGTTCAAACTGCTGAGCCTACTGTCGGGGCTGTAGAACGCAACTTGAACAAATAGAGTTATGGATGGCATCCAGGCTTTAAGGAACATGCAATATTTAACGAAGAGCCTGACTGCAACATTGCGGTCTCGTATTTAGGGCGATCGAGTTCCAATGCAGGTTCTGATCAGGCTGTTTTAGGCCAGATCGGTTGATGTCATAATCAAAAACAGACCTCCTCTCCCTATCCTCGCCACTAGTAACATTTATTTGTGACCTCTGCAGGATGCAACGGTGGTTCAGCCCGTGACAAACGTCTGAAATACCATTGATGACGGAAGGTGGCCGTGCGAGCTGCACAGACATGCCCGTAACGCTAATATGAAATCACCTGGAGCGCAGGTACTCGAACCGGCACTGTGAAGACTGAAAGCTCGTCCTGCGGCGAATGGTTGGGCATTTTTAACTGCAAGCAAGGCCAGGATCTCCATTCTTTTTACCTGCTCGTCTTATAACCGCAATCTGCTTCTCCCTGACTAACAGGGCGTGTCTGACAGACTGCAAGAAGTCTGTGCACCACTTCGACCTGCCTCGCCGTAAATGAAAGTAGGCGGGGCTGGAAAAGGTTGCATTTGCAAGCAACAGGTCTCATCAGCCCTGTCAAGGGCACCACCGGTCCTCGCCCTGATGCTGCTTTCACACTATCACACATAGTGAGTGAGGGGGGGGGAGAGAAGAGGTGAGGCTAATTAAAATGTGCGATGACATCGGAGGGGGAGGGGGGGGGCGTCGGCCTTCCCACGCCCCACCCTCGGACGTCCTTCTCATCCCTACACTGCGAAGCTGTGGAGGACGGCGGCTGCTGTCCCCGCAGGTTTGTTGAGAAGTTGCCCACACCCACAACGCATACAGGTGAAATCCTGTTCCGCAGAACGCATGCTTCTTTTAGCGTTTCAGTCCTGCTCTCCACGTCCGTCTCTCCCTCCCTCTCGCTGTCTCTCTCGCCCTCTTTCTTCATCTCATCACAGGCGGGATACAAGTGCCTGCGAGAAACACGGCTGCAACGCTGGGGATGTGGGTGGTGGGTCTCGGAGGGGAAACGTGTGACCTAAATTCACTTCTGAGGCAAGGGGAGGGAGAGAAAATGGGGAGGCCGAAGTCTAGGACGCAATTAGGCGAGGTCGAACTCTGCGCTACTCGCAGGTGGCAGAGCGGAGAGGGCGTGGCTATTGCATACGCCGCGTCGTGCACGCGTGCGCCGCATCAAAGCCGACTGCAGCCAATCAGGGCGGCCATCACAAGGCCATGCAGGTACGCGCATTTGACGCGCGTACTCTGTGCTAGCTGTGAATTATTTCAGCTGCCCAGCCGTGTGCACAGGCCGGGGCGCAAGCTCCGACCGCTCC
>CACRXP010000038.1:805493-868967 GCA_902702965.1 Spirometra erinaceieuropaei | reverse complement strand
AGCAGATGCTTCTCTGCAGAGGGAGGATAATTCCCTCCTGGTATTGTGGCCTGTAATTTGCTGTCATGTCAGTCAGGCTGGAGGTACATGTACACAGAGGGAGGAGAAGCAGAGATACGTCAGTGGGGGGGGGGACCTCAAAGCTACGGACTCCTGAAGGACGGTAGCGAAAAGGACATGCAATCCGCTGCTGTGGGGTACGGCAAGGCTATTCACACTGTATGACTATTCGGAAATGGGTGGGAGGGGAGGGGTGGGGAGCACTGTCTTCGTGTGCAGCCTGTCTAAGAGGAGGGTCTTTGATGGTGACTTTGAGAGGAAACAGTTGCTTCTAATTATACAGTTCGGTTAGCTGATAAAATGGATGTCCACTCTGCTACTGGCGACGGAATCCACCCACCCCCCCCCTCCGCATCATTCTAAATTCCTCCCTGGGCTCTATGCCCCAGCGTTTGGAGTCAGCCCGTCATGCCGTGTAGGCACATGGGAGGTAATGACGCTCCGTGAGAGAAGAAGATAATAGCTCGGGTCCAGGGCTGCCGTCGCTGGGATGGGGGAGGAGGAGGAGGAGGAGGAGAGGGGGGGGGCTGAGCGTTACACAACCGGCTACACACAACAAAACGCTCAACTGCCCCTGATGCTCGGGCCCTGTAATAAAGCCGAAAAGAAGCGCGCATGCCTGTCTCTCTGTGCGTTCAAATCTCAGGTCTGATGACAGTCAAAGCGGAGACCTCCGCATCGAGATTGTTAGTGCTCCGTGTATTTTAATGTACCCATCTCCCATGCAGTCCGCGCGAGGGACGGGTTTTTGACGTTTGAATTCTTTCTTAGATGGAAAGTCATTTTTCCATCGTGGTCAGTCATCGCGATGTGCGCAGTACAGCCGTTGCTGTCAGTGGTGCGGCACGTACTAAGGAAAGTGTGCTGAAAACGTCAGTCCAGAGTAGAATTTAGAAGTTTAACAAGAACTATGTGATCGGATTCGGAAAATTCACAAAACTGGCTCAACCCAAAAGCTGCTTGAAATTCGCTGATACCCCAAGGCAGTATGCTATTGACCAGGTTAACATATTCGGTTAAAGAGATCGGCGAGTGCAATCAAAATGACCCTACATACTGCATACAGTATAAACGATTTACCTAAAGAAGCCAGCAAGAGGCGAATATATGCCTACTATTCATCACCGGCAGGGTTAAATTATCATGGTAAAAAAAAAACAAGAGAGAATGATATTAGGGGAGTGACAAAAAACGGATAATGCACCCTAGCGGTTATGAGTGGGATCGCATTAGACCAAAACGGCCTACATAACACACAGCTCTGCAAATACACTAGATTACAACAAGCGCCGGCTTGACTCAAAGCAGGCTTTGCTCCAGTTTTGCAGTCTGCACAATGGCAGAAAAAACAGCTCGACCGTCGTTGCCGACGATGTCCGCCGTGTACTTCATGGCAGGGTGAAGCAGGCACGGCGACTTGAGCGTGATCTAGTCTATAGTGAGTGTGGACTCTCTCCGCGTCTACCGCACTCTCTCCTCCTCCCCCACTTGGACTCGGTGTCAAGACAGAGCCAAGAAGACCGGAGGCGGGGGGGGGAAGCGAAGGTGGATGGCACGGTCGAACCTGCAATCTGGCGCTCCACTCCACATCCCCTGGTACACACAGCAAATGACCAGGACTTTAACCAACAAGAAAAGAGTAGGGGCGCGGCCGGAGTCGCACCTAAACGTGCCATAACGCCTGGCTTGGGTCCCATAATTGCCATATTAAGAAGAAGCCATTGCAGCCTGACTCTTAGACCATCACACAAACACACAACACTGGGCCGACTGAGAGGTCCAAGTTATCCCGTCAGTTGGCGACCTTCCAAGCCACGGTTTTTAGCGCACTGTGATAGCTTCCAGTGCGTCAGATTGTTTGTAATGAGGAATGTGCACTGAGTCGTCGACCTCACTCTCCCTTCCCATTCCCAAGCCCCAGTCACTGCCCGAGCCGGTCAGTTGACAGGTGCGGGGAAACGCAATGCCATAACTACTGTCGTGGCCGTCGCGAAAGAGGATGTCCACCGTGAGGATCTAGGCGCCGATTAGTTTATAGTGATGTTAAATTTGCACTGCATCTACCACACCCCCACAGTCAACTAAGCCCGGTGTCAAGCGCGGGTTGAAAACCCCCGAGGGGGGGGGGAGATAGAGCACAGTGACTGACAAAGCAGAAGGGTTCGTCAACGCGTGATGCACACAACCGGTCCGTACAGGATGGATCGGGTTTTAACACAAACAAGAACATGGGACGGCTCGGATCCAAACCGAGTGGAAGTGCCACAGAGTGAACCTGAAGAAGCAGCCAATGCAATCTGATCCTTCACCCACAGATGACCATTGACTTTAACCGTCAGTTGGCAACCTTCTAAGTCACAGCATTTAGCGCAACATGAAAGTAACAAAGCGTGTCTGATTCATCATAATAAGGAATATGCGCTACATGCAGTGGAAAAGCGGTTTCCAGAGTCAGCCTTATGCTCTCTAAGGAGCCGGACAGCATTGAAGGCGTGAATAAGGTAGAAGTGTCTGACTGAACTAGGCGGTCCGTTTGCGCGTTCCACACACGACTCCTCCCACACACAACGCGTCAGGTTTTTATATAAAGGGGATGGACGACTAGGAGCTCACGTGCGGAGGAACGCGCTGCTCACTAAAGTGTGAGGCTCATAAGAAGAAGGATGTGCGATCACTGGAACAAGAAGTATGTTGGCCTGAAGATTCGGATTCTCACTCGAACCCATCATTAGAGGCAGTCGCAGAGAAGGGTAGCGGAGGAAGAAAAAGTGCAGTATTTATAGTACGTAGCTCCCGTGGAACCGCATGCATACTATAATTAACAGCTCTGGCGATCACCGCTGTGGGTCGTGAGGGATGAGATGATGATTTGTCAATCCGCGTCCGACATCCTAAGAACGTCTTAACGCCGTCTTTCCGGACATTCAATATACGATGGAGGAGGATGAAAACAACCAGCTAGCCTCTCTGGATGTCATCTTCTCCTGTAAATATTGTGGTGGTTTAAAAATCGGTGTTCAATGAATATCCCGAGATATGGTTCGGGACATCCTTTAGAAACTGGAAGTGTCTGATGTTTAAGAGGATGACCGCAAACTATATCGTTAACAAGTGTGCACTCAAACGACACCAGAGACCAAGTCCCACAAGCCCTAAAAGCTTGCCGAGCTCTCCCGCATGTGAAGAACGCCTCGGAAGACGTCAGTCGCCTTCTCACTGCACTTGGAGTTGGGGCTGAACCCCGGCCAGAAGTAACCATCAGGCACCAGGTCCTGCGGTCGAAAGACCTACTGTCACGACAGGCAACGTCTGGAGTCGTTTATCGGATCCGGCGCAGTTGAGAACGGAGCGACTTCGTTGGAGAAACTCAGAGATTACTCCGTACGCGAATGGTCGAGCACGCAGCAGCTGTGAGGAGAAAAGACGATAGCTCTCAATTGGCAGCTCATTCCACAGGACCCGGCCATATTTTCAAGTTTCAAGAGGCCGAAATCCTCGCAAGCGCTGACAACCGCGTGAACCGCGAGCTACCCGAGTTATGGTTCTCAAGCCAGTAATCCATCAACAAGTGCAATGGCCTCCCGTTACCATATTCAGTGTTAAGATTTTCCCTGAGGAGGGGAGTTAGTCACGTGGGGGTGTTTCGGGCGAGCAGCAATCCTCGTGACAGCTAGTCAAATTGGTTAGTAATCATCACACCAACATCCGACACGGATGATGATGAAATCGCGACCATTAAGGACTCGGACGCGGATTGACAAATCATCATCTCATCCCTCACGACCCACAGCGGTGATCGCCAGAGCTGTTTATTATAGCATGCATGCGGTTCCACGGGAGCTACGTACTATAAATACTGCGCTCCTTCCTCCTCTGGCGCCCTTATCTGCGAGTGTCACTAATGATGGGTTCGAGTGGGAATCCGAGTCTCCTGGCCAGCATACTTCTTGTTTCAGTGATCGCACATAATTCTTCTTCTTCTTCTTCTTCTTCTTCTTCTTCCTCTTCTGAATCTCACACTTTAGTGAGCACCGCGTTCCACCGCATGTGAGCTCCTTTTCGTCCATATCTTTTATGTAAAAACCTGGCGCGTTGCGTGTGGGAGGAGTCGTGTGTGTGGAAACACTGCGCCTTAGCCCACCTCTGAACGTCTTCAGCAGTGTCGTCAGTGGGGGAACGTGATTGAGGAAAAGGGTGTGGCGGATGCTGAGCGGGTCTGCCTGCGAATTCGTGAACCGGTCACCTGTGTTACGTCCACTCCTTGGGGTGCACAGTGTACGTCGTCGCTGGAAATGTCCTAACTGTCGTACTTTGACCTGGTGCGCTGAGTTGGGCAATGTCCTTAATTGATGTCATTTGCGTGTTAGGCGTAGATTCTGCCAGCATATCATCATTACTCGACCAAACCGCTGGTACTAGAGGCGTTTCTCTCCTCACGTAAACACAGACCATACTTTCTTCCCTATATTATAGCGAAAACGCTTGGAATCGCTTAAGCAAACTAAAAGTCATGACCAGTAATGCTACCCACCAGCTAGGCAACTCGGTTCTCGTCCTTATGACGTTTTGTATTACGCAAGAGATGAGATCGTGTGTGGCACACACTGGACAGGGGTTCAACGTCAGGCTAACTCTGGCGCTCCATCACGTCTCCGGTCTGCTAGTCGCCGCTGATAGGGCAGAGAGAAGGAGGGAGGGAGAGAGAGGGAGTGAGGGAGGAGTAGACAATGTGCGGTAGACGTTGATGGACTGTTTGGTTTCGTCAGTCACTATGCCCTATCCCCCCATTAGGTCTTTCTGACCCCATCTTGACGCCAGGCCCAGGGTGGGGAGGGAGGAGAGAGTGTGGCAGATGCAGCGCAAGTCTAATGTCATTACAAACTGATTCGCGCGCGCAAGTCACCGTCCCTGCGCCCACCATACTGTGGGAGCACACGGTGGCCATCGCCGGTAATCACAGTCGAACTATGCAACAGGTTAGTGGTTCGGGCACGGTACTGTGAACCCTCCTGTAGTACAGGTGGTCCCACGCTTAATTCCAGTAGGTACCTATTCTCCTGCCTCAACTTGAAACCCTAGCTCCAACATTAAATCTAATAACCGTAATTCTAACCCTCCTAACACCAACTCTACACCCCCCCGGAACTTAATCTAAGACCGCTTGTAATACAGAGTCTGTACTCCCGTGCCCAATAATTGGCTACAGCTGCGATGTCAGGGGCTTTTAAAGTGTAAGTTTGCTGCCTGTTGTGAGAGGTGCGTAACCAGAGCGATCAGTTCAACTCCCTTCCGAACCAATGTCAAGTGGAGTCTATTCATGCCCTTCGAGTCCAGCCTATGAATATTTCCTAACTAGCAAGGCCTCCGACACCGTGAGAGATGATATAGCACACGAAATCCTTACTAGCGTCAACCAAACTAATCTCAGGCGGACTGCCTTCTGAATAAGTATCGACGTCTGAATGCTGTACAGGTTTGTTCTTCATTTGGGAACGCAAATTCACTTGGTGCATTGACTTTTCCATGTTGTTGCCCTTGGTTCAAAATAGCGCCACTAGTGGATATGAAGTCCCTAAATAAAATTGAAATCAACTGAAGCAAAGAGGTCCTTGGGTGCGGTGGTGTAGCGTCTAGATCGACCAAAGAGACCAAGACTTGCCAGGTGGGAGATTTAATATCGACGGGACTGGAAAATGCTCTCGTGTTTCATTCATGTGATTTCAACCCTTCAGAAGAATCAACCTCACAGAGAACGCTAAACTCGGTGATAGTTAAAAGGTCAATTTGTAAGGATCGCCAAACAACCTTCGGCATTCCGGACATTCGGTGGGAGCATTTGAGCTAGAAATAAGAAAGCACCATCTCAGAGGCCTGACTAGAGTCAGTTGAGGGCAGCGAAGCTGTCTCTAGCCTCAAGGCCTCATACGATGAAACCTCACCTGTTCCGTTGCACTCTTCTTGTTTCAGCCCTCCAAAAGAGCCAACGGCCCTGAGAAGGTTAAACTCTGTGCTAACTCAGGAATCAACGCCTACAAGCCCAGAACGGCTGGGGAGACGTAAGAGCATAATTTTGGGGTTTCCCGCAAAGCTAAGAAGGCTATTTGAGTCAGGGGGAGCAAGCTCTTACTATTTCGGCTGATAGCATGAGAAGATAGAAGTCGTTAGGGTGTTTGGGTGAGTGCGGGATTCCAGAACACATCAGCTGAAGCACCGCCTCTGACGTTTGGCTGACTAAGCTGTCTTTAACCTGCATCATTCCCAATGCCTTTGAAGTTTAAGTGCATAGAATTGGAGGCGAAATAAAGTTCCAGATGGGAAACAGTATTTAAGTACGTAAAACAAGTTATCTGCTCCAGGCTGCCTAGGCCTCCAGTGTGCAGACGAAGGCGTATTCCAACTCGACTGCTATCCTACCGCATGTGACACCCCGTAATTGCCATGCCTAATTTCATTAGAGTGCAAAATCCTCATGAACATTCTTTCTTGGGGCTTCACCTACACACGTACTAGTGGCTGTGTGGTTGCCTGCGAGGGCTCTACGCCCAGCTCCAGGGCACAACAGGGCGAACATGTCCCGTAATCCGATCGGTGAGGACTACTCTGCCATTGTGGGCGTATCCGATCGCAGTCGACAGGACAACGAGCCCACGGTTCAGTGGCTGAGAGCGTTGGACTTACCAACGCTGAGTGTGACCAAAAGAACTCGAGTTCGAACCCCAAGTGCCACCCAGCCCGGGGGGTTGGCGTATGGCTGGCTTACGACAGCCAGTAAGCCGGAAATGGTCATGCCAGCCTCCCTTGTCTTTTTGTCGACAGTCTCCTTCTCCACACGCATATCCGCCAGTTATGGGCGGGCTATGTCTAGACAAAAGGGTGCAACACCTACACATTCCCATTGGGGCGGATTCCCACACCTCATCGTATCTACAAGTAGCCTGCATTGCTGGTTCTTCTTGATTTTTCTAATGGCATTGGTTTAAATGTCCTTGATGCTGTACAGAACCCCTGTCCATCTCAAGGACACACAACATGCACTCGAACTCTACCAAAGCTGAACGATGGTTTCCGATAAAATCTCAAACGCATACGACTAATTAGGAGAGATTATCAGGAGGAAAAGGGGCACAAGTTTTCGCGCGTGATAACACGCTAGTTCAGCGCTTAGTACCTTTTCCGCCACCCCTACATACTGATAAATTGCAAAGACACTACCTAAGAAGTACCTGTTTTACTTGCTACGGCAAGAAGGCCTGAAGAAGTCTCCAGTACTATCGGCTGGTCTTTCAGTTGAGAACGCTGTCTGACGACAATAAAAGGCATCGGATGCAAAACTCTCGTCACCTCAGGTCCTATTGTGGTGGTAGGGCGATCGCGTGCCCTACAGCATGACGAGCATAGGGGCGGTGACTTTCTCTGTACCCAACTCACCCTCCCCCTCCCTCACTCCCCTCAGCCCCGTGTCAAGAACACCGGAGGCGGAATAGGGGACAATGAATGGCACAGCTGAGCAGCCCATCTACGCGTATCACACGATCCTAGTCCGCGGAAGATGGACCAGATTTTCACCACAAACAAGAGGGATTGCAGCTTGGATCCCAAGTGAATGGGAGTGCACTAGCGGTCACATTAGGAAGTAGCCATTGAAGCCTGACTTTCTGTCCTGAGCGGAAGACCGAATTATCCCGTCAGTCTGCAGTCCTGCAAGCCACGGCTTTTAGCGTGCTGTTATAGTTTAAGAGCGCGCAGGTGGTTTATAGTGTGATATATACGCTGGGCGCTGTGGGGATGCAGCCCCTCAGGTAGACCTCCCGCTCTCCCAGGCACTTGTCCATCCTTCGAATCAGTCAGTCGGTGATCGGGGACGGCGATGCTGCGCAAGCGACTGACAGCAACCCGCCTACGCGTGCCACACGCGACCCGGTCCCCTACACAACACACCGGGGGGACGGGCCGTATGCAGAAGGGGTCGAGAGGGAGCCCTCTATGTAAACAGTCACTTTTATTGCAGGTACAGAACCAACTGAGGCATTTTGTCCCATGCACTTTGATAAATCCCCTGAGTTCGTCCAATCCCGGTCCCACTCTTCTACTTAACTTACTCGTCAGCGGTCTGCAAATGAAATAACTTAAAACAATATCATATCAGGATTCTAAATAACCGCTTCTAGTACCTACAGACTGCGCAATCGCTTAGCCCCATTTCTACCGTTATTTTAAACATTTCATGGAATGCTATTAACTTGAAATTCGCATCTGCTAGACCAACAATGCCCCGACTTACGTGATCTGTATTCTGTTACTATTACCTGTAGCTATTTCGTCACTTTCTACCGCGCTGTAGTCTGTATCGCGTCTCGCCTGTTTCGCGCAATTTTCGGACTGACCCTAGAACTGCGCTCCCATTTCATATTGACTAATTAATTCCGTGTTTCACTTTACTCCCGTTATAGTGCACAGTACAGTACATAGTGGGGAATATGCGCAGGGCGCTGTGGGGACACAGACCCAGAGTGGACCTCAGACTGACAGGCACTAGTTCATCCTTCGAACCAGTCAGTAATTTGGAGCGTCGATGCAGCGCAAGGGACTGACAGTGACGTGCAACCCGTCTACGCGTGCCACACGTGACACGCCAGATTTTCGTAAAAGGGGGACGGGCCACATGCGGATGGGTTCGAGCGCATGCTTCCCACTGGCATGAGAGAGCCCCAATGGAGCTTTCTATCTCAGGTCATTAGAGCAGTGGTCATACTCAGGCTTTGCCCCTGCCGTCGTGCAGTTGAATCTCACTGAGACGGCCGAGTTTTTCACAACTGAGCCAGATGAAGTATTCAAATCTGCCCAAAACATCGACTGAATAAAATTGATGCTGATCCAGCTCAAAAAGTATGCGAATCCAGTTTAACTGTCGACATGTGCAAGCCCCATCTCTAGAAAGCTCTCTGTCTCTTTGAATAAAAGAGGGAATGATGATGATTCGTATGGCACTTTCCAGTTTCTAAGCTAACGTACTCTGCCGGTAGTGAACGAATTAACTTTATTTCCGGTTAAGTTAAATAAATTGTATTAATATTCAGCTTGCCTCTGACAACTACCTTGTCTTCGGCTGTTAAAATCAAATGTTTCGTTTGCTCGCTTGCTGCATTACGTGTGTAGAACAGAGTCTTCCAATTTGCTGGGAAGCTCACAGTTTTATCACAATCCAATCAGTGGATACTGATTAATTTACAGCCAATAGACCGTTGCAGACGACAATGTCCACCATTCGACCTACAACATGGTGGACGCAGGGATGACGGCTTACCTGTGAATTAGGACCTCCGCTACATCTACCGCACTCCCTCCTCCATCCCCCATCCAACTGACCAAGCGGGATTTCTGAAGTAACCAATCTAGAAGCCTCGCAATAACTACCAAGCTCCAGATGGAGCCCCGTATCTCAGATCGTTAGACCTGCCCTTGCTAATCCAGATCAATAGGTGTGCGAATTCAGTTTAACTGTAGTCATATGCAAGCCCTATCTCTAGAAAGCTATCTCTCCCTTTAAACAGAAGTTGGAATGCCGATGATTCGTATGAAATTTTCCAGGTTCTAAGCTAACGTACGGTGGAGGTGGTAAGCGGATTAACTTTATCTCCGGTTAAGGAAAATAAATAGCAGTAATACTCAACTTGCCCCTGACAACTGCCTTGCCTTCGACTGTTGAAATCAAATGTTTCATATGTTCACCTGCTGCGTTACGTATGTAGAACAGAAGCATCCTATTTTCTTGAATTTGCATGAACACTAAGAGCAGTTGTGGCGACTGCGACGGGCGTAACAGTTCACCGGTCACGTTGTGATCAGACGTATATACAGTGTGAATGTGTGATCGCAATAAGGACACGTTCGTAGCGAAGCTGCATTGCTGGTGACGGTAAAGGATGATGGAGCGTTGGGAGTGTTCTCACCAGTGGTGGAAGGCGTGGTAGCCGCCATCGGAGTCAGCGCGGGAGGTTGAAATGATGAGTGCGGTGTCAAGACAAAGTCAGTAAGCTCGAGGGCGGAGTCGAGCACAACAGCTGACATAGCCAAACAACCCGTCTACGAGTAACCCTCACCCGACGGCAGCTTGGATATCAGTCGAGTGGGGGAGCGATAGAAGTCACATTAAGAGGCGCAATTGGCTGGCTGAAGTAAACAAGCCGTCTGCGCGTGCCACCCACTCTTCGGGTTGGCCAAATCGTCTGATACGAGGATTAGGCGCAATTTATTCTGGTAGTGTTTGTGGGAGCGCCAATAGGCTTGACTCAGTGAATAAAGCCGGTGCTGCTTTTCCGACGTTACTGAAATGACAACTGCCATGGGGGCCAGCCAGTAACTTCTGAATGACACTAGAACAGGGTGTTTGGAGTGGAGCCTTCATTTAGCAGTGCCAGTTAATTCCTGTGTTCGACGAAAGCCAATGCTGAGCGGTCTTCTGACCTCCCTGAATTTAAAATCAGAAGAATAGGCTTTGAGGACTTTCGCTAGAAGCTGCGAAGCGAAGGCCCAGACATAAGTTTCGTCGGTATACAGAGTGGACCCAGGCTGAACACTGGATTTAGCTTCGCAGGCACCCAAAATAATCGTTCATGTCGGAACCAGGAGAAGCAGGAGATTTATTGAAGGCTGAGCCTCGGATGAGAACGAAATCAGTCGGTGTACCAATTTCGCCTCGGAATACCCAACCTCCACGACTGTGTCACTGACCATTAACTGGTAAAAATCCCCATTACTGTCGCCTGTTCTTTTGCTTTTTTTTTATCTCTGCGGATGCACTCCTACACAAGTTAAACAGCTGAAACAAATAAACAGATGGCTCCGGCGCTCTACCAGTCTTCTATCTTACTCACACAAGTCACTGAAATACGAACGTTCGCCTCCGTTCACAGGCTCCTGCCAGAAAACCTCTCTGAGCGCAACATTTCGCTAGTTTTTTTTTTCTCAAGTTCGATTCGCATTCAGACTCGCTACAGAGAGAGAAAGTTCAGGCGAAGACGACACGCCTCCACACTGCCCTCACGCATGACATCTCACGAACAGCATGTCGGCAACTGCCAACGCGTGCCGGTTACCGCCGGGAATCGTGGGGGGGGGTTGGTGGAGAACAATAACAAAGAGGGGAGGGGGAGCGGGAACCGAAGGAGGGGGAGGAGGGCGGTCCATGGACGGGCAGCATAATTGGATACGCTCATGTGTATTCTTTCCAAACCGTTCCCCGCGGGCCTCTGGTTTTTTTCGTCCTGGACACTCGAGCTTCATAAAGGCCCACGGCAGCAGTGCTGTGTCACGTGCCAATGGGCAGAAATTGGGCATCCACTTCCGCTGCTTGTTGATGACACTAAGATGGAAGGACTAACGATCAGGGGATCGTCATGCCTGTCTCGAAGGGCGTGCTTCGGTGGGCTGGACAAAAGATAGTTCATGCAGACAAGGGGATTCAGAACGGCTGATCTGGTGGGTGGGGGTCGGTATTGTTTAGTTAAACACGTGCACTTGGCATATTTTCGAATACCCTACCTAAATCAACAACGCCAGCATTAAAAACGGCTGAAAAAATCAGCGGCCACCACCAATGTTAGCGTTTTTATTATGGCCGCCATTTAAGACAGCTATGAAGAAGTGGTATTGTTAATGTGTGTTTCTTCTTCTTCTTCTTCTTCTTCTTCTTCTTCTACCGCACACACCACGCCAGTAAAATTTCACGTTACAATTTACAAGAGTCAGGATTTATTCGGACGATAAGAAGTGCTGTGGGTCAGTGAAATACAGTGCGCGACCGATCTCATGAAATGTTGGGCAAAATTCTGAAATGCGTTTTCGACTACGGAGGATTGATAAGGTGGCGTTGTAATATTAATTATCCCGTAACATAATCCTATAGTATTTCGGTCTCGCCAGGACGTCGGCTTTTGAATGCACTTCTTTCTGAACTCCCATAGAAACCGTACTCGGTAAAAATGGATACTTAAGTAGCAGGAATTTTTCACATTGATTTTAGATGGTCTTATAAATTTAAATATATTTTATAGAAAACATGCACGAAAATATGCTTTCTTCCACTTTTTTGGTAGGAAGCCACATTGTCTTTATATTTTATACCCTAAGGAATGTTATCTTTCGGGTTTGAAAAGTTTATAATTATGAGGTTTTGAAGACCGTGCGATATCCATAAATACAGCATCGCACGTACCAGTTTACCAATATTCCGCGTGAAGTCTATAACGCAGCCCCTATCCATCAAACAAATTTCCGAACTCTAAATAGTATCTTCTTAAAGGCATAGAGGAATATATAATTATCCTTACGCGGAACGCGTGCAGCTTGCAGACTGAAATCGCTAAACGCTCAAAATGATTCGGAAATTGGGAAACATTTTAAAAGCATAAATATACACTTTTCAGGTGTAAAATGTAAAGACAATATGATTTTCTACCGAATGAGTAAAGGGAGCATTTTGCGCGTTTTTCCCATAACATATATTTGAATTTATAAGAACATCGAAAATCAATGTGAAAAATGCATGTTACTTAAGTAGCCATTTTTTATCGAGTACGGTTTCTGTGGGAGTTCAAAAAGAAGTGCATTCAAAAGCCGACATCCTGGAGAGTCCGATTTACTATAGGATTATGCTACATGCAAATGAATATTACAACGGCACCTTATCAATCCTTCCTAGTCGAAAACGCACTTCAGAATTTCGGTCACGCACTGTACATGCTAGACTTCAGAAGCGCAGTCAAGGTACCCTGCGCAGCATCCACACCACACACAACGTCATCATCCATCATCACACAACGCAAAGACTCAATTACCACCTCCCGCACAAATGGGGAGTGTGCTTCTCGGCTCCTTCTCCATATGGAGACCATCAATGTGACCCAAGCCTGAGACTATCAAGGTGGGCCAAGCTCCGTAGCTTGGGAAGTTGCCGACTGGCGCCTCAACTCAGGCCATGCAGTCCGTCGAGCTGTGTGTGTGTGTTTGTGTGAAGTGACAGACTGGTGGACGGAGCGATAGGCTGCCATGGCTCCACGGCCTGACCTCTAGCGCCTTCAAGCATGTGAGGAGTGTGTTTTGTGAGCAGTGCCTTTGAAGAGTGATGTCGTAGGCTAAATGCAGGTCTGCGTGTCACCGTCCTGGGTCTCAAGGATTGTGTGCGTCTGCTATGGCATCATCAGCAAACCATGAGCCTCGAAGCCTGATGTGTGTTGGCAGCTTCTCTGACACCTGGTTCCGTGCCGGTAGATGCGTTTGCGCTCCCAATCGGTGTACGGGTCGTGCGCGTGGTTGTCCAGCCATCGTCCTCTATCTGGCCTGTTGTAGTGCCGTTGTTGTTGGTTAAAATTTGATCAAGTATTTGTTGTGGGGCAGGGAGTGTGAATTGGAGTGCCGAGGTGCGAGTTTGGCCGTGCCAGTCACATGCGCCTGCCGCCGCCTCCGGACTTCTTGACTATGTCTTGACACCAGACCAAGGCGGAGGAGAGGGAGAGAGTTTAATAGATGCTGACAAGTCTACTCGCACTATAAATTAATTCAGGCGCAAATAAGCGTGCCTGCTTCGCCTTGCTGTGAAGCACACGGAGAATGTCATCGGCAACGACGGTCTAACTGTCATGCTAGTTGGGGAATCCTGGTTAACACTCCTAACAAATATTTCACGGTGTCTATGAATGAAATTCTACTGGTCGAAGGCGAGACTTGAGGGAGGTAACACTAAGTTCGCATTGACCTTCACGTTCCGCATTGGGAGAGGGCGACCAGAGGTGTTCTGTAACCATTGGGGTGCTACCTTGCGTTGAATCAGTTTAAATATTTCTACCGGACGTTTTGAGCTTTGCAGTGAAAGAAGCTATGCTGACAGAACGACTATGGGCAGATGCGAGAGCACCAGATCTTGCAGGTCAGCTACAAAATGTCGCTAAGATGCGAGTTCCAGGAACTAGTTGATCAGAAGAAGAAACGATCGCTGGAACAAGAGTTTTATTCGCCCGACGTTTCGGGCTCTCAATTGAATCCATCATCAGAGACAGTGGCAGAAAAGGGTGACTCGTGCACAGGAAGTTGCAGAATTTATAGGATGCTGTCGCTATGCTACCATATATCGCATACTCCGTACCGCTTCCGCGTGTTCGGCAATTCGCGTTCGGGGCAGTCTGCCAGTTTCTGCGACCTAAGTGCCTTGTCCGCAACCGCACCAAATCCGGTAAACGACTTCAGATGTTTCTTGCCGTGGTAGTGGGTCTTTGGTCTCATCACCTGACGTCTCATGGTGGCCTCCGGTCTGTGTACAAGGCAAATACGTCGGAGAAACTGGAAGACTGCCCCGAACGCGAATTGTCGAACACGCGGAAGCGGTACGGAGAAATGACGCCAACTCTCAGGTCGCGGCCCATTCGACGAGACCCGGCCAAACATTCAAGTACGATGAGGCCGAAATTCTCGCGAGAGAGGATAATCACGTGAGCCGCCAGTTGCTTGAGTCATGGTTCACGGGAGCTCAGTTTATCAACAAGTGTAACGACATCCCCACTCCATATTCCGTGCTGAGGCATAGGCTGGCCAAAGTAACTAACCACTCGGGGGAGCCTGCAAGCTGGTGAGCCAGATGACCGAGCAATCATCACGCCAGCATCCAACACGGGTGATAACATTTCGTCAGTTAACAAAGTGCATGCCGGCCATCAAACAATTAGTACACCAGCGGGCAACAATCCTTGATCAAGGGGAGCACGGTTAATTGCTGTAGGTATGCGGTAGCATGGCGACTGCATCTTATAAATTCTGCAACTTCCTATGCACGAGCCACCTTTTTCTGCCACTGTCTTTGATGATGGTTTCAAGCGAGAATCCGAAACGTCAGGTGAATAAAACCTTTGTTCCAGCGATCGCTTCTTACACTGGTAACATTCACTTCAGTGGATACCTGAAACAACACAGACGGTGGCCATACAGTTAGCCAACCCAGTGTCAAGCTTTCAGAAGGCGTGCATTCAATCCCTCAGAATTCCCTGGCGAACCACTGCCAGGGACAGCCGGTACATACCTGTCGCACTCATATCAATTGTCCACGAACATTCAGTCATCGCATGGGCCTACACAGTCACATGCGCCCCCATGAAAATCTTGGGGTAAAACACTACAGTAAAACTCCACCAACGCACACCGTCCTGACGACTCATCCACCAAATGCAAACCGGAACCACATCATCAGCCATGCGTTTTTGACGTTATTTGGAAGCATATTTTTTTTGGTGGTACTTGGTACCTGACCGACAGTTCGACCGTCATTACCGACGATGTCCACCATGTGCTCTACAGCAAGATGAAGCAGGGACGGTGACTTGCGAGTGAATTAGTTTATAGTGACAGTTGACTTGCACAGCATCTGCCGCACTCCCTCCTCCTCCCCCACCTGGAACCAGTGTCATGACAGAGTCAAGAAGACGGGGGAGGGCGCATGTGGTTGGCACGGTCGGATCCGCACCTAGGCGTGTCACCACACTCCCTGGCCCACACGGTAAATGACCAGGTTTTCTTAAACCAACAACAACTATGAGGGAGGCGGCAGTGGTCCCAGTGTGTGCGACGTCTGCCGGTAACTGGGTCTGCCACTGCACCCCGAAATGTTGGCATTTGTTATTGTGCGCAGATCCGATAACGCCTGCCAGAATCCGATATGGCCTCCTCCTCCTCCTCCTCCTCCTCCCCAAGAAAAAAATTGGGGAAGAAAGGGCGCTCTCATGCAAATTGTTGTGGCGTGAGCCTGCAAATGGACATGTAACCACGCTCCAAATTTTAGCACTTGTTATTGGCTGCGCATTCCCGATAACGCCTGCCGGAATCCCATCTAGTCCCTGTGTTGGTCCAGCACATACACCGCGTGGCCCATTTTAGGGGGAAAAAATTATATGCATGCCAGGAACTCCCCACAAACTGAGAAAAACGGAATTAATCAGTCCCTGGATCTTTTACCAGAGGAGGCCGATGCGGAGGATTTAAGTCGGGCTGGGATGCCAAATTGAATCACAATCTGCGGTTGTCATTGGCCAGTTAGTAACCGAATCGAATAACCCGTCTCAAGTCCTCCGTCAGCTCACACTTTATTTTGCCTTTTGTAAATTGGCATGTTTGGGGAAACTCGAGGTAATTTGCGACCAATCAAAAGTCTTTTTGCTTCTCCTAGAACAGGTCGAAAGAAAGGTTTGGTTAAGTGGAATGAGCCTGAACTCACCCATCGTGGTTTATCTATAGTTCCTTCTGGAATCTGCTGCATAGACGCATGTGATTTAACATGACTTTGATGACATCGCTTCTTTGGTAGGGTGGTCTCTTGGGAGCAAGCAGTTTCTCCACTACCCTTTGTGTGAAAAATTCAGAACTACGACGTTTAGGTCCGGAGTGAGAACAAACACAGTATGTCGGGAAAAAACCTAAAAATAAGATATTGGACGCCCAAAAGTTGGAAGGGTTTGTTTCGTACGAATATGCTGGAAAGTCGCATTCAGCGCCTTGCAAGGTTGGAAGCCACCAGCCTGACTGCGTTTTAAGACCGTGAGTCATGTTATACAACAAAAAATTACCTACTTGCGGATAGCAAGTAACCAATCACACATAACTAAAATGTACAGTTGAAAGCACTAGGGACAATTGTAAATCCCAAGATCAATGGTTCTTAGAAGGCCGTTTGCGCCGAGACGACATGTCTTATCAGAGTTTACTGTGTAACTATTTAAACGCTGTCCAAATTATATAGGTGTTCAATATCCACTGTGAATGGTGCGCATCTTCAGGATAGAGTACATTATTCGACTCCAAACTTTTTTTCACCAAGTCATGGCTCAGAATGACTCCAAAATGGTGAGACGAGTCACGGTTGTGTGGAACTGGCTGTTGGTAGATATGGCAACAGGACCTGTGACAGCCAATAATTTAGGAGAGTGTACATATGCAAAGTGCAAATGTCCCTCTTTCTTATATTTCTTTTACTGCGCTAAAACCCTGGAAATATAGGCGAATATGAAGACTTCAGTTTCGCGATACATCAAAACTGACAACAAAATTGCGGATAGGATTTTCAAATATGGCTAAACCTTTGGAAGGTTATAATACTTCATCCGGAATCACCGCGTCACTCTCCGTAACACGAAACTGCTGCTCACGGCTACCTGTGCGTACATTATTCCAGTCGCCTGCTGAAGCCGATATATATCTATGTATTGCGCCAGAAAATCGATATAAAATACGTTCCTAATAGCGTTTTAAAGATGAATGTTCTGGTTGTCACCATTTCACTAGGAAGAGTCTAACGTACAGCTGGTTTTACCGGCGTAGCAGTCACGGGGTCAACAACCAATAGACGTTGCTTGAGCTCCAAGACGCACAATCACATCAAATTGCCAACTCGGGCGCTTCGTGGGGCTGTACGAGTGTAGCCCGACTTAACACTTGTTAGTTTGGAGATAACGCATCCGGTGCTTAGGTTTTGCGCTTGCAGTGGCGAAAAGGTATCTTAGTAGAAACTTGAGAACATTCCCCACGTCAAAATCCTGGACTTTAGTATTCGGATTTGGAGAAGCCCAGGGAAAGAACCGAAGTGTCCAGCTTCCGAGAGTTTACGACTTATGACCCTCACTTCCTCAAAAGAAGAACTGAGGAAGGTGCGAGGGATTTGAGAGAAGCCGGATTCCGTGATCGGCAGAAGAGAACGTGTCGGCAGTGCGTCGAGGCCACCTGGCATGTTTCGACGGATGCGCCTGCCTCCATCATGTCCCAGCAAAAATATACCAGATGATAGAAGGCTGGCCGCCCCAGCCCACCGCGGAATGACAGTTTGACCGTCGTCACCGACGATGTCCACCGTGGGATAACTTGCGCGTGAACCAGTCTAGTGATCATGGAGTTGCACTGCATCTACCGCACTCCATCCTCCCTTACCCGTTTGAGCCCAGCGCCACGACAAAGTCAAAATGGCCGGAGGTGGTATCGGGCGCAGTGGCCGACAAGGCTAACCATCCCGTCTGCGCGTACCACACATGATCTGGGCCGGCGCTTCACGCATACGAGAAAGTGGGGGAGGGGTCTCGGGCTCCAACTAAGTGAGAGTGCTACAGGGGCTACATTCCGACCCGATCCACCGTCCTGAGGGCTGAGTTACCCTATGAGTTGATAGTCTTCAAAGCCACGACTTTTAGCGCACCGTGATAGTTTAGAGATGCGTTAGATTGTTTTAATGCGGGATGGACACGGAACGCCATTGAAACGCAGTCCCCAGAGTCGACCTCATTCTCTCTTCCCTCTCCTAGGCACCAATCCACTGTCTGAGCTGGTCAATCATTTGACGCGAGGATTGGGCAAAGATGGCTAACTGAGCTAAACAGTTTGTCTGAGCGTGTTACACACCACCACTCCCCCCTGAACGGCAGACCAAGTTTCCATAACTTATCACACAGACGAAACGCGTCAGTGTCTGCATTGGCGACATCCTGCGTCCGGCCCACTCGCCACCCTTGGCATCAGTATGGCGCTTGACCACGTACTACCTTGCTGTCAGTATCGTCATTGTCGCTATTTGACGTCATTGTTGGGAGGCCCCAGCGTAGGACTCCGAAAAGGCGACGTGGCATACGCACCCAACCACTTGTCTGTGCGACCGCCATGTAATCTCGTCCCATAAAACCATTACGAGTCAACTAGTTGAGCCGGCAACTAGGGATTACGTTGGCAAAGTGAAGCACATCTGGTTTCATGAAAGCGAACATGCGTCGTCTACTCATCTGAGGGACGAGAGCTCATGCAACCAATGTACACAGAGGTTCACTCAGCACAGATTGTAAGTTTCCATAAGTCTTCGCAGGTTTAGACACCAATTTTCCAGACGGGATTTACTGAAGGTGCGATCATGCCGGCTGTAACCGACAATCAGCGAATCTGTATAATTTCAACCCAACCAAAGGTCCAAAATCTCTCTATGTCTCGGCAGACTGTGTAAAGCCAGGTTATGAGTTCATCACCTCACTACCTCCAGTTAGAAATCAGCGTTGGATTCTGTGCTAGGGGGTGGAAGACGAAGAGCGTACTGTAAACCGCTTCCTAAACTCATTTTCGTGATAACATAGCAACTAGTACGGGCTGTGTCATCCAAAAAGGAGTCGACACACTCTACAGATACAAATAATTGAAAAGCCTTCGGTTTCTAGCCTTCCATGTGCATGGCGCAGCATTCGCAACCTTAAAAAGGCGTAAACGCAGGTGTTCTCGGTGCATTCAGGTGCCCATGACAACTGTTGCATCGTGGCCGGCCTAAGTATAATTCCTAATATTTACGAAAACAACGAAAACAGCATCGATCCGAACCACTCGTTCTGCCGCAGCCTAGCCTCATGATATCTGGAACCATCTACTTATTCAGGCTGACAGCATGAGTCCGTTGACCTTATGGACAAGTTGTGGGGGAGGAGGCGGCAATTCGAGTGACGTGACACTGAATCGAGATACGAGATCTGGAGCAAAGGTGGGGCAGGAGTTGGAAGGCGTCAAAATCGCGCCTTCCACAGGTCAGACCGAACATGTATTAGCGAAAGCAGTCAGCAGGCCAACTAACAGGCGATGTACCAAATCAATAATACAATAAACAGAAAGGCGCGGAGCAAACAGGGGAGAATATTGTATCACAGCGCACTCAATTGAAGGACGTTCTACCAAACTGACGCCATACACAAGTATTTACAATACAGCTAAACGCATTCCGAGTGCTCAGGGAAGAGATGCGTATTCCTCCAGTCATGTTCCACGTCATCAAGGTGACAATCGAAATCAGAAAAGTCAGCCAGCCTATTCAAGTAGGGCTTCAGGAACTCCACAGCTGAGGGCTCTACACGGAGACTGAGTGAGGCACATTAGAGGGAAGTCGCAACCACTTACCCGCTAGATTCTCTCCATTTGCCTTCGCGAAAAGTGTGCAGGGATAGCGAGGCGCTTGACGGTTGTTTTAGCCGGTCATTTCGAACCATAAGCAGACAGGCTTGCTTGCTATTCTCCCGTATTTTATCAGCTATCTTAAAGGCTAGAGGGTTTGGCCTAGGGAACAAAGAAAGGGCAGAACGTTGGAATGGAGCTCAATTCCACATACGAATTCGCATTCAGAAGTTCGTTTGCCTGGTAATAGCCGCAGATAGTGAGTTCCTTGTGTGAACAGTAGGACTCGATCTAGAGGAAGTACATATTTAGAGATGGCACCGAACCTGATAGAATGCAATCTCTAACATGGGCGCGAGTGTTAGCGCGGAATGGAAGAGGGGAACAGAATCAACGACATGTATTTCGCCATCCGGTTCGACTTCCCCAAGGAGGACGCCGTTCACAGCGGTATGCGGATATTTTGAAACGTGCAGAATAATCTTGGCAAAGGCCACCTTGCTGACAGACACAGTAGACATGTTTGGGTTAGTCGTGCGGGTACACGTTTGTTTCCGGGTGTCTGAAACATAGAGCAAACACTAAGCGAGCAAGCAAAAAACAATACACTGGTAACGCTCACACAAGAATGAGTGAATCAAGAACGCACTGCATTTTAAGGGTATGACAAGGAATAAACGGTAATATTTAAATAGCGCGCACAAGTAGAAGCGTAAAACGGGGAGTTCAACAATGGCTCCAATATAGGCATGGTGACATTTCTAGCCGTGAGATCGAAATAAACGACAAAGGTTGAAGCGCGCAAAAGCACCAAAGACTCAAAAGCAGACTTGCGGGATTCGAGATTCAAACAAGGGTTCATTGGTCATCACATGTTTACAAGTTAAACGCTCTGCTGTTGAGTCAAGAACTGATTTTTCATGTAAAACTTAACCTGATAAAAGGGCATACGGACTCTGGCTTCTCTATTTCTTTTTAAATTAAAAAATACCAGCCGGTCTGAAACGCAGGTAATTGGAGAGATTTACCACGGACTTTTAAAATAAGAGTGACCACGACAGAGTCTCGTATGAAAGGACACTTATGTGGATACGGCTGTGTTTTTAGGATACTGAATGAGTACACAGTGTTAACTTAAATTAAATTTCGAATTCGAAAGTCCTAAGCAGCAGTCCATGAGTAAACCTTGGAGATCGGTCGCAAGGTAATTTTTTCGACTGACGCGGCGGAGCCAGCCTTGAATGTAGTTGAGCTCACCTTCCCAGTTACAAATATGCATAAGGGCAAAGGGCCGCTGTCCTAACGAAAGCCAAGAGGATGGACATAGTTTACAAGGAAAGGCTGGTATGAGCTATTCTGAAATAAGCCAGTACCATGCGTGGCGAGGAAGGCACCATTAATGAAAGAATAGAAATAAAAATATTTTCGGTATTTTTTTAAAAATCCGTAACGCCTGATTCGATTTTGGTATGGAGGATGACTGAGATGTTGAGGATGATGATTGCCGGGTCAGAAAAACAAGGTATGCAATTTTAACAGAGTTTATTTGTGCTACCGCGGCTATGATACGATTGGTTGATAGGCATCTGTGCAATGACTAAGACACCCACTCAGCAACACGCTTCTGTTCTGGAGAAGGTTCAGCTGCGACCCACACCAAGCATCGTACATAAGACTTCTCGAGATGCCATACGCGTCGGAAAACACTATACGAGGAAATAAGATCGGGTTGGGCAAGTGAGTTAGCTCAAATATCTGTCAGGGATATTCAATGTGACACAGGATCCTTCCCGTAAGACAGGATGATCGGTTAAGGGGGAACTGCGCGGTTTCTGAACCCGGAAAGCCCAGCTTTCTTAAAACCGCCATGATTGAGAACATACTGGCACCAAGTGTAGGTAGGGCCATCATCCAATATCTACTGGAGAGATAATTTAAACCCCAGTCTTATTGATAGTCCTGTCACAACAGCAAGAAACAGTAACAGTCACTCACATGCAACCGAGCTGGAGTAAAAAATAGAGTCGGGACAGATTAAAGTATAGCTGTAGGAATACAAAGACGTGAGCCTTCTTCAAAGCGTTAGCGATGATTTCTACCACCGATTCCCTGCATTTATTTATAGATATCAATAAATATGAAGATGCGTACATCAAATTCTTATTTAAGAAGTCAGTGCTCTGTAGTAGCTCCGAGTGTTAGGTGCATGACTAGCACATGAAGCTCTATATGGCGGGACTACTCGAAAAGAGATAGTGTTAAATTTAGAGGGGTTTCTTTCAACCATCTAAAGTTGGCCACCCTACAGTAGCAGGATAAATTGCTTCATTTGGCTAAAAATATCGGCATTTTTACGGGAAGGGGTGCATACCAAGACACTAAAACGGCCTTCTTGGTGTATCTTTATGACGCACGATGGACAGAGAGGCGCAGACGCAAAGAAGGCCAAGCACGCGGTCAAAGCCGGCGCGCTAAGCTTAAGCGCATTTGAACAAGCATTTCTTTGAAGCACAACACGCTTAAGATGCGTGTGATAACGACACCAGAATCTTACTCAGAGGTCTGATTAATTTGCAGGCAGTTCTGAAAAATTGACTGAATATGTGAACTTAAACAGAAGTCGGTTACGACATAGTGGGTATTAGTTGATATATAACAGCGGCAACCAGGGAATAATTAATTTCTGTAGCAAGACGACGGTTTGCCAGTGAGACATTTGCTGCACCAAATTAACGCTCCGATATATGAGGGTGCCCCGGTTTCAGCCTCACACTCACAATAATAGGCAACATAAATACGTTGTCGAGAGCGTGATAAGAACATGCTTATTTTAGTTTGGACATCCTTCAGACTGGTTTTAGTAGTGTCTGAAAAAGCGCTGATTACTTTTCTTGAATATGCTGGTTTCAGGCTGGATAGAAGCGACAAAAGCACGGGTTGCGAAACAAATAATGCGACCGAGACCCTTTTCAAGATTTTCAGAGCCTTTGGGAAGAAACGGCGCATTGCGGTCTCCACTGACCAAAACGAGAAAATAGATGCATACCGCATAAGAATCTTCTGTCGCAAAGTCCAAAATGCTTCGCGCTTCGGTCCGATTACTCTATTCGAAAGCAGCTAAAGACAGACCACCTAAAGGTCTTTTGGGAGGTCATGAAAATCTGTGTTGCGTTTTGATAAATTTTGGTAGAAATAGGTCCGTCTAATCTTTTCGCACTTCGAAGGCGTGTAAACACAAATATCTGCTCTGGGAGTTGACGGGTGTGAGGGTTAGGAAAGAACAATCGGATCAGTATTAGCGATCCTCGGAACTCTCTCCCATATATCACAGAATTCTGTGAAGACACATTTGGAACAATCTTCTACTGTGGAAGATCACAAATACTGCGTTTCTAGTGGTCCTTAGACGTTGGCAGTAGTATGCGAATGCTTAGGAAGTGGTAATTGCCAACCCTTAATTCAGACGCGTCGCACAGATCATTATAATAGTATGGAACTAAAACCGGCTCCATGTTAGGCGTCGAAAATAAGTCGGTTTATTAAGAGGATGAGGCTTCGCCCCTAAGCACAGTGTGTAAGAAGAACTTCAGTTACTGTCTCCAAGAGCTGGTGGTCGAAAGTAGACTTCTATCATTTCGCTTACATGCTGCTCCATTTAATGATGCATGCGTCGAAGTTATGCAAGGTAGGAAAATCAGGTCAGTTAGCAATATTCTTCATGTTCTTAAGCAGACCAATATTAGCGTTGGGATCCGTTCAGTGTGGTAAAAAGATAGGCATGGCTCAAATAGTCAGTAGGCTCTGAGCTTTTATAGCTAACCGAAGATCCTCCGTATCGCTAATGAACTTCTTAGTCTCTTCGGACGTGATTGCAATTGCACCTAAATACATAACCACTCGTTTAACTTGGCGATATTTTCTGTCTGCCCTCGTTATACTGTTTAACAGTCATCAACGTTCAGAGATGGATGAGTTTCCGGTACTAAAGATGGATTCAAAGATATGTCAGGAGACTATATTTTCTGGAAAATGGTGACTATGTCTTTAGTCTGGGGGTTTTGGCGATGCTTCTTTAGGTTGGACACAAGTTTGCCGCTATTATACTGGAACTACTATCATTGTGAGGGACCGGTTCCACAGAAGGTCCGCGTTTTTCCTTAAGATTCGCCCTTGACATTATCCGGGTTGTAGTCAACATCGTTCTTTCATCACGTTGATTCCCACACTAGCTTGCGACCTCTAAAGAATTCGGCTGGAAAGTAGTACGGCCGAAAAGTATGTTGCCTGGGAGTTTGGAAGTTGGTTTTCTGGATGACAACAACGTCGCCTCATCCATACTGCCGTACGCAATCTGTCAGGCCGCGGTCGCACAGTTTCCGCCAGGAGTGTAGGTTCTTCCATAAAGGAAGTCTGTGAACACACCTGGTCACGATGTGGGTAGCTGCTATATGCCCTCGACTCCCTAATCCCATTTGGGTCTGCATCAGCATGGCGTGGCTACAGAGTACGCCGTTTCTTCCCGAGATCACAGTATAGGGATTTGTTTCCCCACTCCAACTTCAGTACTTTTTTATAGGCGATTGAAATGAAAATGGCTTAGTTTACTTGACCGGCTTTTGCTGGCTGCGCTTGTCCTTCTTGACATTTTGGTCGTCGCCGACGACAGTGTCTACAATGTACTCCGTACGGCTAAGAGCGCGCGGACGATGACTTGAGCTTCGATAAGTTCATGGTGACAGTACGCTTGCGCTGCATTTACCGTACTCTCTCCTTATCAACCCTCTGCGACCGGCAGAGTTAAGAAGACCAGAGTTTGAATTGAAGGAAATGGTCGACGAGACCGACTGGTCCGCGCACCATAAACTAAGTTCTCATACAACAGCTGACTTGGGGTATCATGGAGAATACGCTAAGATGGAGCCATTGCACCCTGATTCTCTGCCTTGAAAGGAGAACAGAGTTATCTTAGCGGTCGACAGTCTTTCATACCACAGCCTTTGGCAAGCCCCGGTAGATTAAAGAGCATCAAATTCATTATATTGAGAAACATACACCAAGTGCTGTAGGACGCAGTCTCTCTATCTCTCGTCCCATTCCAGGGCGTTAATGCCTTCTCCAAGCCGATGAGTCATTTGATGCCTAGGTCGGGCACTAATGGCTGACTAGACGTGAGCTGGCGCTCAGGTGTGCCGCCACTACTCCCATTCGGCATTTGTTTTTGGAGCGCAGACCAAATAACGCGTGCCGTGTTATGATTTAGTCGCCCTTTTGTTCAGTGCATCACCCGCGAGACCCGACGTAGGGTCGCACTCCGCCGAGCACAATAATAATATTAAAACTATGGCGCTAAGGTGCGCGAGGTTCTCTGTTTCTGTGAGGTGGGTTCCACTGACAGTGATGCCGGGTTCGACGCACTCAGCAACTGGTATCATTTGGCGTAGGACCGTTGTTTTTCTTCGTGCCGATGATTACTTCAAATTCGGAACGGAAGACGACGATGAGATGCTAATTAGGCTGCAGATACCCTTTAGTGGTTTTTTTAGATGGGAGTATTTCGCGAACAATAGGTTTGAACGCTGACCATAATGACTGTCAAAGATGCGTGCACATGATGAATCTGAAGCAGTTTTCCGATGTTGACCCCCAGACGATCCTCTCGCCAGGCGTTCATCAACATAACACAGAACATGGAACTGGACGGAATGGAAGTGAGTACGCAGACCCCCTTCATTGCACTGGTCACCGTAGATGACTCAGAGACTTCCCATTGTTGTTGACGCGATCTATCAGCCCGTCGTGAAGTTGTCTTACTGCTTTGTGCGAATTTTTGCCGAATTCGTGTTTTAGTACGATTTTGTGGAATATATCGCGATTTACTCTGCTAAGGGCTTCCGTCAGATCCATTGAAGTTAGTTATTTTCTGGCATTTTTGTGCTGTTGGCGGACAGCGAAGATCACGTCTGCTGTTTAGCGGCGTTTTCAGAATCCTCACGTGACACGTGAACCACTTGAATTGGAAGTGGCATTTAGGTACTGGCGTTGTGCGATGATGGATGATGGTTTTATATGGTGTGGGTGTTGGTGAGGGAAGTAATAATGGTGTGGCGTAGCCAGCGGTTGTCTACCGTGGGTTTTCGTGAGAACGCATGTGGCCTATTAGGCTCTTGAGGTAGCTAAACGCGCGAGGGCAGTTGGGGAGGATGCGGCGAGTGTATGTTGGCGTTTCAGACGCTAGTTCACAAGTCTCTGTGCGATAGATTCGCAAGTGATGGACCAAGCAGACCTGTGAGGTGATCGCAATGGGGACAGGGATGAACCGAGTCCACATCGCTACAGGTGGGAATGTTGATAGTGATAATAGGTAGTGAGAGGACGTCAGATGTCGTCCCATTGGTGGGAGGAGTGCGTGAAGTTGTGGTAGTGATGCTGGCTGCTGCGGTCGGTACAGGATCTGGAGCAGAGTGGATGGTGTCAGTGGATGGTGGCAGCCGAGCAGAGACAATGTGATCGGGGATGATGGGTCTGACGGTCAGCGCAGGGTCAGGGCAGGGACGGGTGTGAGAGAAGAAGTAGAAGTTGTCGGGTTGATGGCCAACTATATCGGAATATGTCCAACAAGACCGATCCGTGCGCGGAATACACGTTGGCAGCGCGAGCATGTTGGAAGCGGCGGAGACGAAGCAATTGTGACTTGCGAGCCTCCCTTTTGGCTTAGGCGGCGGGGATACGATTCGATTCATAGATGACTATGCCGGTCTTCACTTCTCTCTGCCATGCCGGTCTTCCGTGGGCAAGGTTCTCCCATGTCGTCAGGTTGATCTGCAGCTGTTTCAGAGATTCCTTTAAAGTGTCCTTTTAGCGCAGCTTTAGTATTCGGCGAAGGCAGCTGAGATGGATGTAGTTAAACTTTTTTGCTTGGTTGGAGTAGACGGTCCAGGGCTCCGCTCCGCAGAGAGGTGCTGTCAGTGGTGCTCCGCTGTCGTCGGAAGTCACATTGGCTTTCCGACAGGAGTCTTTGTTTGAGGTGCCCATTGAGGGAATTGAGAAGGGTCAGGGCAAAGATCTTCCAGGCGATGCTTAGCAGAGAGATGCCTTTGTAACTATCCCAGAGTTGCCCGTTGTCCTTGCGCTTGTAGAGGTGAACAATGGTTGCCTCCCTGAATTCCTGAGGAACTCGTTCACAGCACCACATCTCCTTTAATAGCGTGGTGGGTTGGTCCATCAGGTAGTGGCCGCCGTGCCTTTAGATTTTGACTGGGATTTCATCGGTTGAGAGTTGTTGCACGGCACGAATAGTTTCTGAAAAGGAGGGTGGAAGATCCAGGTCGGCATTGATTTCCACTTAGAAGAGCCGGTCGATGGCTGCGTCGGGGAATGTGGAGGGACGGTTAAAGATGTTTCTAAGGTTCTCGACTTGGTGCCTCAGAACCTGCGACTTCACTGTCAAAAGCGCTGATACATCGGAGCTGAGAAGCGGTGCAGGTCCTATTTTGGAGGGCTGTAGATCGTCTTGATAACAGCGAAAAAAATTCTTTGTTTCTTGCAGTCGGCGTATCCCTGGAGCTCCACGGCCTTGCGAGCCATCCATGCGTTTTGATTTTCTAACAACCGTTGCTACACCGGGCGGCGGCATTATTAGAAGGCCGCTTTGTTCTCATCGGTTGGCCGGCCGAAGTGGGATCTGTGTAGCCTGTGCTCTCAGCCAGCAGGTTACTGATGGCGTGGTCATTGTCGTCGGACCAGTCTTGGTGGTGGCGACGTGCACGGCCGAGGATCGTCAGAACGGTCTAGTGAACGGCATCCCGTAGGCGGCACCATCGAGTATCCACGTGGGCATTTCCATCTACAGCTGACAGATCTTCCGGCCGTTGGTTCAGTTGATTACTGAAATGCAAACGATACACAGACAATCATAACAAAACATTATTAAGCTCAACTGGGGTCGCTTATCTTGTCGCCTGCGAGGTTGCAGTCAGAGCCTCACATTGAAGATGACAAGGCGGCGGTCCGCCCAGCCATCGGTGTCGCAGATCGCCTTGGTCACCATCACGTCCTGACGACCTCGCCGCCGGACGAAAACACAGTCCAGCAGCTGCCAGCGCCGCGATCTGGGTGAATCTGGGTGGTCTTCTCCCGCATCAGCAGACGGGAAAAGGTATTGGTCAGCAGGAGGCGATGTTCAGCGCAGGTCCACAGGAGAGGGAGACCATTGTAGTTGTAGCCGGTGATTCCGTGAAGACCAAGCACTCCTCTCCAGGCAGCACAGTCTGTGTCGACGCGAGCTTTTAAGTCGTCAAGGACAATCAACTTATCCACTTTCGGCACAGAGGCTAGGAGAGCGTGGAGGTCCTCGTATTACTTTGCCTTCGCCTCGTCTGAGCCGGTCACTGACGAGCATACATAAATGTTGGTAACGGTGACGAATTTATCTGCCTGGAGAGGCAGGTGGAGGCTCATCAGACGTTCGTTGGGGTCCTGCGGCTGATAGGGTAGTCGTCTCACGATGTTCTCCCGCGTGACAAAGGCGACGCTCGCGTCACGTCACTCTGCTCTGAGGCGGCTGCTCCAGAAGAAGATGCAGCTTCTGTCCACATCTTCCAATTGACCTTGTTCGGAGAGACGAGTCTCATTGAGTGCAGCAATGTCCACCCTGTAGCGCGCCAGTTTCCAGGTGACTAGCGCTTCCTTCGTTTCGTTCGGTTTCTCCAGGCTGTCAGACTGAGCGGACCCACCCTAGCTTGCTGTGGGGTGGGACGGCGTGGAGGAGAAGGAGGAGGAAGAGAGAGTATTTTGTCTTGTGTTTTGGTTTCGACTGCATGTCAAGCAGTCTGCGAGCCACGATCTGGACTTAGATGTCGTAAACCCGACATTTATTATGGTACTTTTGATAGCCTTCTCGCGCTCGTGAGGAAAGCAGTGCCCTCCCTAAGTACGACTGCTTTGTCACACTGGGCGGATACCGCTCTCCGTTATGGGCCCCTAGGTTTAGTGAGGGAACGACCAATGGCCTGGGTCGCCTACGCGATCGCATATCGCCCTCGTCGTAGGACTCTCGACCGTGGGGGAAGAGAGCAGAGTAGAGAACAGAGGGAGTAAAGAGTAGAGAATGGGGAGAAGGGCGAAGTAGAGGGGAGGAGAAGAGGAAGGAGGAGGGAGAACAGGAGGGGGAAGGGGTAGAAGGAGGGTGGAGGGGAAGATTAGGGAAAGGCGCAAAAGGGTAGAAAGGGGAGGAGAAGGGAAGTGGGGAAGGTTGGAGGAAATGTGAAGGAGAAGAAGGTAGGGAGCAGAATTGCCGCATGCGCAGATACAAACGCGGGCGCCTTCACCTGGTTTAGCTCGTCGGTCGAGACGGGTACCGGGTTGTTGCTGCTAGACAGCATAGCTTCAAGGAGCCATATGCGAGTGTTGGGGGCCAGTTCATTGATGCTAGGCGTGGTTAACACCTGCAAGCAAATGAACGACCTACTACGACCATAGCGTGGACCCAAAACTGGGCATCCCTACACCCCGAACACACAAACACACCTGTTATCCTTATCTGAGAGTAGCTTGCGTGCTGGAAAGGACTTTTTGGAGTCACAGATGAGAGCTGGGTGCCTGGAAGGGACTGCTTTGAAGTATCCACATGGCTCATTAGTGCATTTGGTAGCGATCGTCGATGTACTGCCTGAAAGGACCTGCTAATATCGTGACGTTGACTGTGCCAACAGACTTAGATGGTCGTTGTGTGCAGAAGTTGCTGACATGGTACATCGTCTTCAGTCTTTAGTCTCTCAACATAGATGCACCTGCACCGATAAACCTTGAGTGATAGTACAGCTGTCACTTGTGCCCCTATTCATGACACCTGTGCATCCCTAAAGCGACAGAGATGGGGGCGGCGTCACTGACAATGATCCCCTAAGCGAGGTATCTGTTCTCCGTTTCTAAGCCGAGAAGTTGTGATGAGTTCGGACGGTTGTACTACAGTAAGCAAACGGGTGGTTTATAATGAACGACGTAAAGGAGAATTTAAACAATTTAGGGACACAATTATCTAGTATGGAACTATCATGAGATTGGTCTTTATTTGGTTAGAGGTAGGCTGAGCAAGGATTTATTTTAAAGTGGATCTGAAGCTCTCTCGGTAGAGGTGAGTTCAACTGTACATTTTGGCAGATTAAAAGAAGTCGGTGGTCCACTAGTTAGCAGTACACTGCCATACATGTGGGATAGGATTGCATTATGTCATTGTACATAAAATACATCCAATAAGTCCCAGTGAATTTCGTAAAAATGCATGGAGGACTTCTAGGCCAAAGTTGAGAGGTTGTCGTATGAAGCATGCAAGACGGAGTGGCAAATGTTAAAGGTAAACCCATGAGAAAGTTAGAAATGACGGACTTAATCGCAGATGATTTAAAAACTGTCAAAAGAGTTAAAAGGTAGCTTCGATGATAAGGAGAAGTAAAGGGACTATATGATCTGGAGTTCTGAGGAGCACGACTAACTGATATCCCGGACTGGTGCGAATGTAATTTAAGGACGAGGCCTTTTACGAAAAGTGGTACCCAGTTCCCCACTTTATTGGCTTGCGATCTTGACCAGGATAAATGTCTTGTGCTTTTATAATAATTTTTAATGCATCCTGAATGAACCAGTAAAAA
Organism: Spirometra erinaceieuropaei; assembly: GCA_902702965.1. Classification (NCBI taxonomy): domain Eukaryota; kingdom Metazoa; phylum Platyhelminthes; class Cestoda; order Diphyllobothriidea; family Diphyllobothriidae; genus Spirometra; species Spirometra erinaceieuropaei. The sequence goes on along the minus strand of CACRXP010000038.1, from coordinate 838,323 downwards.
TATAACTTGAGTATTAAAAGGGCCTTTATTATAGTGGATCCCCTTTTATTAAGGAGTAGAGGCGTTTTACTTCCGCGGTTTTATATTGGAAGTCACACGAGTAGAGAAAGCCTAAGACAACCTGACTTGACTGTTAGACTTAGGGAAATCTTTCAGAAAAAATTGAAGTCCCCTTTAAGTTTCCTGCAGGTTTGGCTTGCTACAAGTTTAGTGGACTAACTGAAGCGCATATAGTCCTGAGAAGGGATATTAGATGTTTCCATCGAGAAGCTGCCATGAATAGAGAAAAGTAAAGTATATTTTTTCATAAAAGCATTGCAGTGACGTTAGGCGGTCAGAACGAGAGTCCTGACTGTAAGACTGCTTACGGAGTGTTCATTTATGCTTTCAAAACTAAGCTCCCTGAAGCAGCACATGCATTGGGGGGCAGATAACATACGATACACGCGCCCTTTATTCCCACATTTGTAATCCAGTGGCTAATACGCTTAAATCAAGTTGCAATTCGACAGAACTTCAGGAAATACTGATGACAGGATTCCTACAACGTTAAACAGTAAACACATTTTCCCTGTCAACGATAGTTAGAATAAAGACAATGAGAAAGGCGAAAGACCTTCATATTTTGGAAGGTGCTGAGGAAATGTGAAACAATAAATCACGCTTAAATTTAGTTCAAGGAATAATTATTTCGAAAGATATGCCTGGAATGTTGTTATGATTGCTTAGAGAAGGCTGTTTTTTAGATGGCATTCTTTTACCTTCGAGGTCGGAACCATGCCCAGTTTAGAAACTTTTCATTGATATAAAAGGCAGACGATATTGATGTTAGATGGCGTCGAGGGCTTTGTCAAAATGGTTATCGACCGCATCTGGGTAAATGCACCCTTTGGAGAATTTAATCTAAACCTTCGCTGACGTCAGAAGAAGTAAAATGAAGGGACATCCTCGGCGCAAATCCGGTCATGGCAGGAACTTGAGGGTGCTTGATGTTATGCTGATTGCTGATTGACTGCAGGCAGAGATGATCTCAGAACACGAATCCAACAAAGGCTGTGAATAAAAACAATGGTGGCCGACCCCAGTGCTTGGTGAAGCAGCTGGCCCTGGTGACGTGTGAGCAGGTTATATCCTTCTGCCTATAGCATGCGCCGCTGTGCGGCTGCTGGTTGGGCTCGAGAGAGAGAGAGTCCATAAGGCACAAGGGAACGAGTGAGTTCCGTAAGAACGATCAGTGAGAGCCCCCTACCAAGGTTATATCCTTCCAGTCATGGTGCTGATTGCCCTAATAAATTCGTCCCCATGAATTTTGCTCTGACAGGACTTATTGTCGACTATCATATTTTAGTTCCTCCACCCTTAATTTGAAATCTTTCTTAGTGGAACATTTGACAGCCCCAGTTGCAAATGTCGCAGATTCTGTATTTTGTCAGTGAAGTGAGCTTCCGTCAACGCAAATATACGAACTTTGTGGGCCAGAGGATCGCAATTAGGGTCATTTTGGTTTGTTGAAGGAACTCTGATAGTGTATTTTGGCATGCATATTTGAACTTGAGGAGTTACAGCTAAAACCCTTGATACTCCAGTAAATTTTCCATATTTCCAGTCAGTACAATATTACAGACGTTTAAGGTGTTTGAGAGTCAAAATACAATAAAATTTAAAACGGTTGGCATTGTTCAATGCGAGTCATTGCGGGAGATAATAGGTCGCGGCTGTCTGTAAATAATCATGTTGATATATAAAATTGTTTCGAAAATCCCGCAATGAAACTTTCTTTAAAATTAGAAACTGAGTCAGTCATCACCATCTAGTTTTGTAGCGAGTCCCGTGTCCGGACTACAAGTTGGCTGAAGAAACATTTTCAGAGGTCTAGTCGCACGTGTTCGCTTATGACCTCACATGACTGACCGCGTAGGCGAGTATTGCATGCAAACTCAAAGAAATTTCGGGTTTCAGTGAGCAAGCATTATAACAGATAATCTTGAATTCCCAGGTCAGACTACACCTTAATTGTCTGCAAGTTAAAGGGGATAATTCAAGCTATTTCGGCCTACCCTGGGACGATAAACCCGTCAGACCATTGATCATCTTCGTTGCATCCGCTCGAGAGGGACATCGTATTCCCTCCTCCCTGGTATCCAGGCTGTCACTCAGTAATGCAAACGGTTCTAAAGTAGGCAACCAGGATTTTTCCGGAGGGTCCAAAAGGGGATATTTTAAACGCGCGCCTGATCTAGCGCAAAGTACTAGTTGCCTTCTGGACCACCTTCTTACAGTGTTCTGAAGGCATCAGGTTCACAGTCGTCCACATGCCAAAATCTTTGACGTTTCCACATCTTTAATACAGTGCTGTTGATACAATACTAATGCTTCGGATGTACTTTTCACCCGACGTCATGAAGCAGAATTATGTATTTTGATCATTGAATGTTAGAATCCACATGTTCGACCAAACGCTCAGGTCGTCTATATTCTATCACGACATTTTGCGCCATCAGGACTGTGGACGTCAGCCCATATTTCTATTTCGTCGACGAACATGATAGCTTCACAAGCCGATTCCCTAATGCACTCATTCACATAAATCTGGAAGTGTAGTCGACCGTAACAGAAACCTGCGAGACACCACTGTTATCTTTTGCTCATTTCGAGGTATAATTTCCTCCGACAACTTCCTGTACTTTAGACGGCGAGAAGCGTTCAGTACATCTGAACATCCTGCTTCCAATTCCTGTTTTCTAAATCATTTGAAAAAGAAATCGCTGGGATACGCTGCCGAAGGCCTTCTGGAAGGACAAAAAATCATCTATTGGGTTTCCCTTGTCTCTGGCCATTTTCACTTCTGCCGCGAGTAACGAATACTTGGTTGGTCAGAGTGCCCTCGACGTAAGACATGTAGGGAATTAAATTATACGTTATTTTCTTCTGGATACTCCTTTAGATGTTTTTTTTGATAATGCGTTCCACTATTTTAGAGGAAATGCATACTGGACCGACTGAATGGTAATTTTCGGAGATCAGTCTTGATAGTGCCTTGTAGATCGGGGGATAAGCATATTTTTCCTTTCTTTCGGGAGTTAATCTTCATCGAGTGACTTCTGAGTTAGCCCGTGAGCCAAGATTTGTGAAGTGGTTAATTAGTTAATATAGAAGTCTTCTCCAAAAGTACTGATCGGATTACATAAATTTCACATTCTTTATTATGAATTCTCTGTTGCTCCCGCATCCTCACTCCTTAACTTCCGATATTATCTGCCTCGTTTTCTTTATTTGCTTTGTTCTGTCTCTTTGGATAAAATTTCGATCCGTCTACCTCATGGGATGACCTCTGTTGCAGCCAGGGCCTAACTTCAGCTTTCCTTGCTAAAAGGATATACAAATTCCCTGGTGGGAATTTAGGCCTTCGATAGGCTAACCGTACCTTACAGGATTCGTTAACGGTAAGGACTTACGGCATCCTAACAAATTTTTATTAAACTCTTGATGGAGGCCTGGGTTGCGATTGACTTTATCATAGGGAACTGTTGACGAATTTTCCGAAACGCCTAAAATAAGGATATTTTGTTTGTGGCTGAACTGAGTACATTACGTGGTCGGTTATGAAATGCTTCAGTTAGTGTAGGTAGTGTGTAACCTATTCTTCTGGTGGGCCGAATGATGATTCTCTTGCCATTGTCATCAAAACGCTCATTATACTGACGACATGTAACACGGTCGGCAAAGGTGAAATTTAACGATACTGAAATTTTAACGATACTGTTCCGCGCCAGCGCCTTCTTCACAAATTGTGCGCCATCGGCATCCGGGGAGATCTTCTGAACTGGATAAGGGCGTTTCTGGTTTGTCGGAAACAACGTGTCTGTATCGGAGCTGATATGTCAGAATGGGTGAACGTGACCAGTGGTGTGCCTCAAGGCTCAGTCCTGGGACCATTGCTCTTCATCCCTCATGCTAATGACAGCCATTAGGAACTCCATTGTGGCAAAATAATGTTTGCAGACGACGTTAAGCTCTGGAAAGTCATTAAGGGATCGAGTGATCAGAGATCCCTTCAAGATAATCTGCACCGACTGCAAGCGTGGTCGAAGAAATGGCTTTTAGATTTCAATGTGGAGAAGTGTGCCGTCCTTCATCTGCGTCCAACCGCCTCCCATTCAAATGAGAGCCTGAGAACATATCGCCTGAAAGATATAAGTCTCCCTGCAGAATCTTCACAGAAGGATCTCGGAGTTTGGATACAGAACGCCATGGGACCAGCACTGAAGTGCTACAAGGCTGCAAAAAACGCCATGGAAGTGCTCCATGCAATCAAAAGGGCGTTAGTAACCTTTGAATAAGACCTTTTTGTGAGAGTTTACGGCACATTTGTTCGGTCCCACTTAGAATATGGCCTGCAAACATGGCGGTCATGGCTAGTAAAGGGCCAAGCATGCCTCGAACGGGTACAACGGCGCGCAACAAAGCTGGTAAACGGTCTAAAAAGCCAATCCTACACAGACAGACTGAATTGCCTGGATTTATTCCCTCTGCGTTACAGGCAGCAAAGACGTGATCTTGTCCTCGTCTACAAGGTACTACATGGCTTTGAGCATGGACTTAGCTTTGCTGACATGTTTCGGTGGCACCTTTCATCTAATCTTCGTGGCCACTCGACGAAGTTACGGACAACAATGTCCGGGCTGAATCTTCGTTCTGAATTTTTCCCGCAGAGGGTAGTGGAGAAATGGAACGATCTCCCTCAGTCAGTCGTGGAGGCTACGTCTCTGCAACTCTTCACGAAACGCTTGGATGATTATTTGTGTCCCCTGTTTTCCCTCGACAGTGAATCTGAACTACTACCCCCACAGCCCCGCAAATATTTTCTCTGACACAATGCTACTCGAATGAATCAAGTACTGTTTTAATAGAGAATATTTTTATTATTCGTGTACAGTTATTTCTGACTAGCTGACATGTAATCAATAGGGTTTCCAAAAGCTTTGCCTATTATCCTTACCGAATAAACTGAAAAAATAAACTGATTGAAAACAAAATTCTTAGTGAGGCCCTTCTTTTCAAATGGGAGCCCTGGTGAAAGCATTCATTTTAAAGAATACACTTTGAGTATTCTCTTTGTTCTTACTTCGCATTAGTGATGCTCTGTCAGCCGTTAAACGGGCTATGTCTTTTACTTGTAATGACGAACACAGATGGGTGTATTCGTGTTAGTGTTGGCTGGAATATGGTTATCTAAGGAGTCCCAGAGTCCTCGTCCATAATTCAGATGATAACATCTATCGCGACCCAGGTCTCCACCAAAAGCATTATGAAGAGTTATTATGAGAAAGTGATTTGTTACCACTAACTAGGCATATGGGATGCGGATAGTTAACTCAGACCCTAAATTCGTGGTTCAAATTTTTTCACATTTTTGCAGCGGTTTTTAGTCCTAGCTCATCGATTACGTCTCATCACTCCATTCCTCACTTGCTTACTGATGAAGTCAATATCATTATATGGGAGGCGGGGGGGGGGGGAAACTGCTTTCCGTTTCAGTTAGTTGGACGGAGATGGAGGACGGCACACTTCTGCACATTGAAGTCTAGAAGCCATTTCTCCGACCACGCTTGCAGTCGATGAAGATTGTTTTGGAAGGATCTCTGGTCGTTAGGACCCCTAATGACTTGCCAGAGTTTAACGTCGTCAGCAAACATTATTTTGCCGCAGTCGAGTTCCTGAAGGCTGTCATTAGCATGAGGGATGAAGAGCAATGGTCCCAGGACAGAGCCTTGAGGCACACCACTGGTCACGTTCACCCATTCGGACATATCAGCTCCGATACAGACACGTTGTTTCCGACCAACCAGAAACGCCCTTATCCAGTTCAGAAGATCTCCCCGGATGCCGATGGCGCACAATTTGTGAAGAAGGCGTTGGCGCGGAACAATAACGAAAGCTTTGCGGACATCGATGTACACCACATCGACCTCAAAACCCTCTTCTAGAGCCCTGGTCCAGATCTCCAGACAAGCTGGCAGATTTGAGAGGCAGGAACGTCCTCTCCGGAAGCCATGTTGAAAATCCTGCAAGATGTTATTTTCTTCACAAAATTGCGGTATAGGTCTCTTTGCTAGGACTTCCATCGTTTTGCAAGGGAGGCAAGTTTAGCTAATAGGTCTAAAGCTGCTTGCTGTCATCTTGCTACCTCCGTTATGCAACGGATCGAGGTTAGCTGTCTCTCACTGTGATGGCAGCCTTCCTGTTCTCATTGACAGTTCAAAGAGAGTCGAAAAATGCTTTGACAGCTCCGCTGATAGCTCGTTAAATATTATTTCGTGAATTCTGTCGGCTCCGGGAGACTTATCAGGTTTTATTTGACTGAGGACGCGTCTTACTTCTTCGACGGAAAAGGCGACGGTTTCAATGACGGCAATATCTTGGCGCATTTGAAGCCCCCAGCTGTCTCGGTCCATTTCAAACTGCTGATTGTCTTCTGAGGACGCTCCGTAAAAACAGATTGAAAAAACTGAGACGGTAATCGCACTTTCTGTGGCCCTTCTGCTAATAAGCTTCCGAGGCTATCCTTTAGACACGCAATTTCGTCCCTATGTTTCCTCCTACTGCGGATGTAGCCGTAAAACTTCTTGGGACATGTAATGGATTCTGATATCAGTCGGCGCTCGAAAGAAGTCCTAACAGCCCGTATTTGTTTGCGGCATTTATTGCGCTGATCCTTTTATTCAAAAAATGACCTTGGGTCTCGAAGTTGCAACTACTTTTTTCCAGAGTCTCTGTTTCTTCTTCATGGTCTTTTTTGTCGTCGGATTGACCCACGGCGGTCGCGCACATGGTCTTGTCATTTTTATTGGACAGTGGAAATCAATTAGACGCTCTATAATCCCGCGAAAGTACTGCCAGAATTCGTCTGAATCTTCTATGTTGACCAACCTGGTTTCCTCCAGAAGAGTGCGTTTCATTGCGTTAAAGTCATTCTTCCAAATATTTCTGCGTCTCTTGATGTTTGGTTATTGGTTCGCTAGGAGAGAGCACACGCAGGTAAAAGCAATATGATCGCTTAAACCGAGTGTAGGTTGTGGATTCACTTCTCTTATGATTTCTTCTTCTTTACTGAAAACGAGATCTAAACAGTTAGGTCGTTGTCCTTCTCTCATTCTTGTTGCGAATTTTATGTGTTCAATAAGGTATTCATTCAGGGAGAGTTGTAGTAGCTTGTGGTCAAATGACGTGGACGGGATTTTTGTTAGGGGAATGTTCCAGTCTATTCCTGGAGCGTTAAAGTCACCCAGAAGTAGTAAGCTCTCCTGCTTGCATAACAACTCCAGTGCACTAAGTAATTCCATATCGGCGATTTCATTCAAGCTAGGAGGCCGATAGACAACACACAGGTTCAGTGTCGGTAATTGTTTGATACATATCTTGCATGAAGTTATTTCAAAATTTCGCGGTGTCCCATCGGATATTTCTCGCTGACAGCATGGAATTTAATTTGACACATAAATCGCTGTGCCTCCTCCTCTACGCTGAAATCTGTCACAACGGAACAGTTGGTAGTCTTCAATGCTGACTTCGCTACTACTTATTTCCTCAGTCAACCATGTCTCTGTTAGGACAAGTATGTGAGGCTTCTGTTCAGAGACTAGTAATCTGAGTTCATCTAGCTTGTTGAGGAGACTCTGACAGTTATTGCAATAGATTTCTAGACAGCGGCCACTGGTATGATTTAATAAAGTCGATAAGAAGAAGAATTCCGAGGTTTTGGTTTGTACTGAGTCGGCTGTGTGACAATATCGAAGGCTTTAGAAAGATCCAAATAAATAAGAACTACCAAGAGATTTTAATTGCAAGAAGTAAGGGGATTCACAAAGAGACAAGTGGCACGTTTCACGAGAGCATGAGGACATGATCCAGATTTAAGTGCTAGAATGATATTCGAATTTTTGTAAAAATAGGAAAAGGAGCATTCTTGAGGTACAGTGCGTGACCTATCTCATGAAATGTTGGCTGAAATTCTGAATTGCGTTTTCGATTAGGAAGGATTACTTGGTCGCGGTTGTAATACTGATTATCTTAAGGCATACTCTTATAACATTTTGGACTCGGCAGGATGTCTGCTTTTAAATACACTTCTTTTCAATCTCCTGTTGAAAGCGTGCTCGGTAAAAGATGACTACTTAAGTAGCATGCATTTTTCCTATTGATTTTCGATGGTCTTGGAAATTCAAATGTATTTTATAGAAAACACAAACAAAAATATGCTTTCCTTTAGTCAATAAATAGACAATCACGTCCTCTTTATATTTTATACTTAAGGAAGGAGTACAATTAGGTTTTAAAAAGTTTTCCAATTGCCGAAAAATTTGGAGCCTGATCATTCGTTGCATTAGTGCTTAGCGATTAAACTCTACAAGGTGCATGCGTTCCGCGTAAAGAAAATCCCATATTTTTCTATGTCATTAAAGAGATATCATACAGGGTCTATAAAATCTTGCAATGGATGCGGACCATGCTGTACATTTCATGAGGAGCAGTCGTAAACGGCCAGGTACGATGCTATGTGAATGGACATATCGCGGTCACGCACTGTACATGTACAGTGAGTGACCGATCCCATGAAATGTTGGCTGAAATTCTGAAATGCGTTTTCGATAAGAAGGATTGCTTAGGCGCGGTTGTATTACTGATTGTCTTGCGACATAATCCTATGATATTTCAGACTCGGCAGGGTATCATCTTTTGAATATACTACTTTTTAATCTCCTGTGGCATACATTTTCGCATTGATTTTCGGTAGTCTTGCAAAGTCAAATATATTTTATTGAAACCACGAACAAAAATATGCTCTCTTTCAATCACATCATTTTTATATTTTATACTCAAAGAGGGAGTATAATCAGGTTTTAAAAAAGTTTTCTAATTGCCGGATAATTTGGAGCCTGATCAGTCGTTACATTAGCGCTTTGTGATTACAGCCCACAAGGTGCATGCATTCGGCGTACAGAAAGTCACATATTCTTCTATGATTTTAGAAAGATGGCATAGGGAGTCAATAAAATGTTGCAATGGATGCGAACCATGTTGTGCATTTCATGAAAAGCAGTGGTAAACGAACAGGTACGATGTTGTTTGAATGGACGCTGCACGTTCTTAAAAATCGCATAATTAGAAACTTTTTAAAACCTAATTATATTCCCTTTTGAGCAAAAAATATAAAGATGACGTGATTCTCCATCAAACGACTGAAAGAAAGCATATTGTTGTTCGTGGTTTCGATAAAATATATTTAAATTTGCAAGACTACCCCGCCTAAGTAATCCTTCCTAACTGAAAACGCATTCCAGAATTTCAGCCAACATTGCATGAGATCGGTCGTCTACTGTAGAAGTGTTTGTCTAGTGGAGGAAGCTGTCGGCTTCAGCTGACTGCGGCATACGATGATGGCCTATCTTTTGCTACTACAACGGACCACTAGGGGAAATGCGTGGGACCATCACGAGAGCCAGATCAGGATACGGCGCGCGTTATTAGGGTCGCGCATTCATGACAAGTAGGGGTTGTGTATGCACGCCCAAGCGCAGGCTCACGCCTTTTCAGCCATCGGAAGCCAGTCCACGTGTCTGATGACTGGACGTCTTGGACAGTGAATTGGCATCTTGGAGAGGGTTGGGGGGGGGGGGGGATGATGTCGACTCTGTGGACTGCGTCCCGACAGCACGCAGCACATATTTCTCACTACAATCAATCTAATGCGCATTCAACCTATCGTGGAGCGCTGCATGTCGTGGCTTGGAAGACTGCCAAGGATAACTCAGACCTGTTCTCAAGACGCAGGTCCAGGTTGCAATAGTTTGTTCGCACTGTGTACTCTGTGGAATTCCTACTTAGTTGGCATCGGAATCGCCCCACTTCCGTTGTTTGTGTGAAAACCACGTCGATCGTGCGCGGACCAGGCGTACGTAGCACGTCCAGGCAGGCTGTTGAGGTTTGTCCGGTCTTCTTGACTCTCTCCAGACGCCGCCCCTAAGCGAATGAAGGAAGAGGGAGTGTGGCAGATGAAACCCAAGTCTACCGTCACTGATCAGAATAAAAAGCGATCGCTGGAACCAGGGTTTTATTCGCCTGACGTTTCGGATTCTCACTTGAACCCATCATCAGAGACGGTGGCAGAAAAGGGTGACTCGTGTACAGGAAGTTGCAGTATTTATAGGATGCAGTCGCTATGCTACCGCATACCTATAGCAATTAACCGCGCTCCCTTCATCAAGAACTGTTGCCCGCTGGTGCGTTAATTGCTTGATGGCCGGCATGCAAGTTGTTAATTGATGAAATCTCATCACCCGTGTTGGATGCCGACGTGATTATTGCTCGGTCATCTGGCTCACCGGCTTGCGCGCTCCCCGAATGGTCAATTACTTTGGCCAGCCTATGCCTCAGCACGGAATATGGAGTGGGGATGTCGTTAGACTTGTTGATAGCCTGAGGTCCTGTGAACCATGATTCCAGTAGCTCCCGGCTCACGCGGTTGTCACCTCTCGCGAGAATTTCGGCCTCATCGAACTTGAACGTGTGGCCGGGTCTCGTCGAATGGGCCGCGATGGGTCGGTCGGTTGGTGTTATTGCACCCGAGTTCTCTAGTGCCAACAGTGTCCCATTAATTTCGCGTGTCACTGCCACTGTTATCGTCCATGCGCCAGTCATGATGTAGGGTACACGGTCTTTCGCGAGGTTTGGCTGTCTGCAAATAATCGCAGAGAATAAATTAAAAGTCGTGACCAGTGCATAAGAGGACGGAGGAAGTCAGTGAATCGGTTCAGCCTAGAACGCAGCATGATGGAAAAAATCTAGAAGATTGAGAGATTAGTAAACTAATAGAGCGCTGAGGGATGTTGGATAGTAATGAAAAAAACATGTTGTACCAATTCAGCAAGATTGTCAACTTAGATATTTGCTTTTATACCTCTAACAAAGTCATGTCAATTCTGTTTTGGGTTGAATTTACAGAATGGAAAAGTTGAAGACACAAGCAATTAATACATGATGACTCAAAAAAATTCTCGACGAATTTGCATAAATAAAGGATAGATTTCCTTAGTAACTATTTAATCCCATATACAACGTTTTCTGATCTCCGAGTAAGCCAGTTTAGACCATTTTGAAAGGTAGCTAATAGCTTAAAATATTTGGAGTCAAAAGGGCTGTATTTGTAGTTAGAAAACCTCTGGAAAATTAAAGTCTCACAATTATTTTAACGTCGAATGTACCTTCTGTAATCTTTAAAATGAGTTCACAGAGCTCATCATCGTTGTCACAGTAAAGAGGAGGATTATAAACATGGCCAATTAACACTTCCTTAATCTGTAAAAGAATAACTAGCACTAAGCAGATATGCCCCGGAAAAGGTGGGATGTTCAGATCATAAGGGATGTGCGAAATCGAGTCTTATCTAGAGTAGACAACCTTCTCCACGTTTGTTAATCCGGTCTTATCGGTATGACCCAAAATGTGGACAGATAGTGTCCAGTTAAAGATCAGTGAAATGGCTCCATGTTCTCTAACGAACTCGAAATCTATGACTGTTTGCCGGACCATCTTTTAAATGATTGCTATTGCGTTTAGGTTAATTTAACTGAGCGTACTTTTAGAATTCGGGTAACTCACAGTGCCTTTTAGAAAAAATGGGGGAGATGGAGAAACTGACCGTTAAGAAGGACTAACAGGTTGAAAATAAAACTAATAAGGCCTGTAATTAGTTTACACTAACTCCAGTGAAATTATGATATGGTAACAAGTTAGGCTGGAATCCACGGGAGAAGTGACATCTACCGAGATCGGAAAATTAGAAGGGACCATAGAGAGAATGTTGAAGGATTTAAGGATAATGAGAAGGGAGAATTGAACTAGAACACAGACTAAAGGCCTTTGAAATGTGGTTCGCAAAATGGGTACTCGTAGGTTATGGAGGGGTCTTCCAAATTGCCGGGTTGAAGACATTGCTAAACACATTTTATCCCAGACGTTACTGAGTTAACAACTTACCAACCGTAAACCATTGTTGGAAATTTGGAGCTGGATCAAATTAAAACCTGCCTAAAACACTTTTTGACTTATTGGACAGTAGGCGGAGTGCCATGGGCGTGATTTGATATGAGAAAGAGATGAAAATTTCCAAGCTTATAAGTTGATTCACTATTGTTCACACTGGAGGTAGATTCGGACTGTAGAGGTAACCAATCATTCCTACTAAAACATTGCAGTCTAGGGGAGTTGGACACATCATGTGTTTCAGTAATAGGTCATAAAACAGCAGATTTCACCGCAGACAGGAAATATGTGATCGAGTGACGGATGAGAGACTAAACTGTGACTGCTGAAGAAATAAAGAAAAGCTAGTTAACAATATAAAATGGGGAACTACTATCAGGACCAAAGAAGTTACAGATTACTAGAAGTAGTGGGCGGCATTTCGCTTGAGGGGGAATGGGGAACTCTACATCCTAATAGTGTTCTTTTAAACAGCGAAAATTAGTTGCTGGGAGGTATTGAACAACGCGCTTGTGACGAGCAGAATCAAAACAACAAATTAAATCAAACCAGACGGAATTTTTGGATTTACGACCTTGAAGTTACGTTAATAAAGGAAGCATTCGAATGCAACGCCAAGTGGCTGCTCAGTCTTGGAAACGATTGTCAGAACGAAGTTAGAACTGTTTTTCTGCCGCCGAAAGCCTCACAGGTAACAGGACAAATAAAATGTTTGAGTTTCATACACTGCTGAGAGGAGAGAGAAAACAGGCACTTTTGCATCAAAAGGGAATCAGCAATGGAAAGTAGTGAGTCATAGTGAGACGAGGGATTGCTGAAATTTCCCGGTGTGTTGCGATCTAGTTTTTTTTCACCTTAGCAGTAGGTTCGGAATGGCAAGCTTATACTTTAGTTTTACTTAAATTGCGGAGAAGAGTGTCCTGGTGTTTCAGCTCAGAAAAGTCAGGTAGAAGGCAATATATGGTGCGATTTCGCTAAGATGTCGCAATAGCTTTGAGAAAAATGGCAGAAATAGATCGAAATATGATGCTCTAAATGATAGTCAAAGAGCTTTACGAATAAGACTTTAAAGGCACTGGTTTATGCAAGTTTGATTGAGTTTCGGACAGTAGGAATGTGCTTGAGCACTGAGATTAAACGCGAGAAAAAACAACAGCCCGCGAAACGACCACGGCTCAGGGCAGGAGTCGTTGGCCAGGAGAGTAGTGGAACGTTGCATGCTCCGCTTCTTTTCACAAGATAGAGGGGGGGGGATTGGGAGATCAGGCTAGGGGATGGAGGGGTGAAAACTCGTCAGCCAGCGAATGATAGACAGCAGACTCGACAGCGTTCCCCTCTGGGATGGGAGGTATCAGACTGGCCAATGTTCACGAAGTCCATCACTGCAAAAGATGACTTCAGCGGATTCGGCGCTCCAAAACAGTGAAAATTGTCCTAAATACAGAAAAAACAGAGGAACTGTACATTCAAACCATGAAAAATTATTGTGTCTAAGTAGGCAAACCAAGCGCAGTCAAGCACTGCAGAAGAATTCTCAAAATATAGGGCAATTAAAGCAGCGGATGGGTAAGTTTTCCACAAGCGTTTATAACAAAACAAACATTACGGCGAGCGCAGTGTTCTAATTATAACTGGCGTGCCGCCAAACAAAGTATTTAAACAATAGTCTTTTTTACTTGGTTTGGATAGATAAAAGATAAGTGTGGATCAAACGTCATGAAACATTTTGGCGACTTAAAATAAACTAATGGATATCCCATTGGAAGTGAGCTGGTCAAAAACGACACCCAGAATAACCAAAAGCAACTGAGGCGGCGTGGAACAACAACTGAAACCTTGTCAAAGATTGGGAAACTAAATAACGGGGTTTTAGAGGGGAGTAGAGCTATTGGCGAACAAGCGGGAGCAATGCTACTAACAGATGACAAAAGTGGAATTACAACTGGAGGCGTCGGAGGGCGGAAGAAGGAGATAGAAACGAAAAGTTCACGGTCGGTGGATTATGGGGAATGTTAAAATACGTCATTTCTACCTTATAAAAGACCCAGTTCTAAATATATGCTCTATCGGTTTGAAAAAATCAGATTTTGTCCCCCAACTAGTACACTGGGCGCAACGGACCGTTACCTCAGATAAATTTGCCGGCAAAAGAGAAAGGACAAGATGTTGAGTTCGTTCTTGAAGGAGCCAAAACAGCCTGAAAGTGATTTTGAATAGCAGCACCCAGTAGCATGTGTACTTATTGCAAAGATCGGTCAAATACAATGCGCTTAGTATTGGTCCGAACAAATCAATAATCCAGTGGCGATGCACAGTTTTGAGTCACGAAAGTGAACGTATTAGAATCTCCAGACCTTGCCTATGATGAAATTAAGATGATATATCGTTTACTTGCTACATCCTCTATTGCTATATTGTGCCCATTCCACGCACCAGACATCTGGCCGGCTGGGACAGTGACTGGGAAGGGGAAGGGAGCGTGAGGTTGACCACGCAGTGCATTTTCCTCACTTTAAACAAGCTGAATCGCTGGAAGCTATCACGTTACGCTAGGAGCCGTGGCTTAGAAGGTTGTCAATTGCCGGGATAACTTGGAGGTCTCAGTCAACCCAGTGCAACAGCTCCCTCTCACTGTGGCCTCAATGGTACTCCCATTATGTGGGAGTCCAGCCGCCCCCTCTTATTATGTGCAAAAATCCCTTGTAAATGTGCGTTGTGGACCAGGGGGAATGGTGGCACGCCCAGGTGGGGGTTTACATAAGACCAGCCTCCTGCGCTCTCCCCCCGCCGCCCTCGATTTCCTGAATCTGTCTTGATACCGGGCCCAGGTGGGGGAGGAGAGTGCGCAGTAGATGCAGCGCAAGTCTGCGACCAGTATAGGTAATTTGCGTCCCAGTCACCGTCTCAGCTTTCACCCCACTGTGGAGCACACATGGAAATTGTTGAAATCGACGGTCGAACTGTCATATTGTCCCAAATGTCTCACCGTATATTTTCTTATGTGCATCAACTTTGGACGAGAACTTTAGAAAGATATGCGTCCCCTGTTAGGCATATTTTTAGCCTTGTTTTCGCCACTGCAGTTATGCCATTCGCCTGTTCTCCAATACTTAAAATTGACATTTTTCTGGTCTACTAAGTAGCATAGGTGAATTCGGTTGTACAAGCTGTTGGTCATCAGTACAGAAACTGCTCCCGGACACTCAAACATGTGAGTCTGTCCATCAAATTTTGTCTGGGGTTGTACAACTTTCTCACTCTCACTTACTGCCTGATCCAGCCTCCGTGGACCAGGAGATTGTTCTGAGACTGCACAAGTCTCCTGTCTGCCTGAATCACTAAACTTCGTCATTTAGCCTGACTGCATAATTTCATTCAATCATAAATGAGTAACTCCCTTCGGAGAGTAGAGGCTGCTCACCTATTCACTATGCGCATGTGTACGACACCAAGAAGACGCGTATTCTCCATACTCTTGCCTTCGGCGTTACGGTGCGAGCAGAACAAAGAGAAAGGTCAGTAGGGGCTACCTAAAGAGACAGAAGATCGTAGCGGCCAGCCAAGAGTGAATTGGACGCTCAACCATTTAGCCCAAGGACTCATGCTCTATCAGCAAGTACAGTGTACAGTGTTTTTAGTAACGTGAAAGAAACGGCTAAACGTATCAAAATTTTTCTTAGCTTCAACTTGCAAAAGTGCAAAGTGCACAGATGTCTCCCAACAGAATGCAGTTTTAAAGCGTCCATTAAAAATTGGGTGCAATTGCGGACCGGATCCGATCGGATCTGGTGCAGTTGCGGACAAAGCAACTACGTCGGAGAAACCGGAAGACAGCTCCGAACGAGAATGGCCGAACACGCGGCAGCGGTACGCAGAAATGACGCCAGCTCTCAAGTTGCGGCTCATTCGACGAGATCCGGCCACACATTTAAATTCGATGAGGCCGAAATTCTCGCAAGAGGTGACAACCGAGTGAGCCGGGAGCTACTGGAATCATGGTTTACTGGCCCCTAGTCCATCAACAAGTGCAACGCTCTTCCCATTCAATACAGCGTGCTGAGACTTCGTGTAGGCGGAGTTATTGGCCACGTGGGGAGCGCACTGGTGAACACTCTTCCCAACACCCGGATCAACGCGTCAGATGGTCGAGCAATCATCACGCCAACATCCAACGCACGTGATGAAATTGCAGCAATTATCGACTCGGATGTCGGCCATAAAACAATGATCACACCAAGTGTGACAATCCCGGATGAAGGGGGAAGCCGTGAACGTTCATAGGTATGCGGTAGCATGGCTGCTGCATCCTATAAATACCGCAGCCCCTTGTGCAACAACCACCCGTTTCTGCTCTTTTGTCTCTGATGATGGATTCGAGTAGGAATCCGAAAAGTCGGGCTAATAAAGCTCTTGTCCCGGCGATCGTGTCTCCGTCTTCAATATCCGTTATTGATTTTTGCTATGGGCGTTCATGTTATTGGACGATGGGGATTCACGTTTGGGTGAGTCTTCAGATGTGACCGAACGACCTGCATGAAAAAGGACGCTACAGGGAGTCTAGACTCAAACCCTCAACCTAAAACGCACAGTCAAGAAACTGGCCATACTTTCGACCTTCGGGGGGGGGACCATCTCAGACGGGGGACTTAAAAGCAGAATAACTAAACTTGAGGCCAGACAGGTAGCGATAGGTTGTAGGACCTCGAGCATGTGCTGCATAGAAAAACTGCCTACTATGTTTGTTTAAGTAGGTCGCCGGTTTTTGAGTACGGCTCTAGACATGGAGTTAGCCTTCGGTTGATCTACCTTGCGGCACACATTTTCCGTGTGGGTTTCAATAACGTATTAGCATATTTAGCCCTTTCAGCCCATCCCAGACAGTAATCCTTCAGTTTACCATTATCTTGCATGGGCTGAGGTCAGAGAGTCGAGAAGCGATCGTATCGCTTCGGTTCTCCATCGCAGATGTCTCTGTTCACTTTACCACTACTTTTCATGACCATAGCGTAGAGAGTTCAGAAGCGATCGTATTGCGTCCGTCCGCTATCACGGACGTTAATCCTTGCCTTGCCGTTATCCACCATGACCTCGGCTCAGCCAGTTAAGGAGCGATCGTAACACCTTTGCTCCCTACCGGTAGTGAGGCGAATGGGGATGCTACATGCACTCTGCATTTGCCTGACTTGAACTTAGCTCAGAGAGTCGACAAGCGATTGTACCATTCCACAGCGAGTGTCGACACTTCCCCGCACCGTTCAGTTATGTTACCGAGAAAGCAGTTGGCTCGAACCGAGTTTATATACAGGCACCTAATATCAGCATATATACAGTAGGTGGGCTAAATCATGAAATGCCAACCGAAATTCCGAAATGCGTTTTCGTTTCGAAAAGATTAATTAAGTAGGGTAGTGAAACTAATAATCTTGCAACATAATTCTATAATAATTCCGTTACCTCAGGATGCTGACTTTCGAACAAACTTCCTTCCGGCCGTATGCAAAAGCCATATTCTGTAAAAAATGACTACTTAGATAGAATGAATTTTTCTCATTGACTTTCGATGCTCTTAAAAATTCAATTATATTTCACGAAAATATGCATAAAAATTTCTATTCCCTCACTAATTTGGTAGAAAATGATGTTTTATTCCAATTTTATACACGATGGAAGGGGATAATTCTTTTGTCTAAAAGTCTCTGTTTGTGAGATTTTTTAATACCATGAAACGTGATGTCTCTGCATTTACCAACGTGTCTTGTAAAGTTAACGATATGGCTCAAATCCACTGCTAAATTTTAGGAACCCCATATGATGTCCTCTTAATACTGTAGAGAAATGCATGGTTTTCCGTATGCGGAAAATATACAGCTTGTGGGTTGGAGACCCTGAATGCCAATGCATCAGCAGGTCGGAGTTCAAAATTATTCGGGAATTGGAAAAGTTTCTGAAGATTGAATTATACTCTTCCTTTGATTATCACTTTGAAAGAAGTCGTAATGTCCTGCCGAATGAACAAAAGAATGAATATTTGTATGCGTGAATTTGTACGGGTATCGAAAATTAATAAGAAAAATGCACGCTACATAAGTAATCTTTTTATACAGTGTGCTTTTGCATACGGTCGAAAAAAAATTTTGAGAGCCGACATCTCGAAGCAACTGAATTATTACAGAATTATGCTGGACAATGAGGAATTTCAAAACTCTGCTCGGATAATCTTTCCAAAACGAAAACTTTCAGAGATTAACTGATTAGGGTTCGCTATCTTTTATTGATAACTCAAACGTGTACGCCGAAAAACAGTGGGAGTGGAAATGTCGCTTTGGTTGCCTGAAATGGTGTAAACTTATCCTTGGCGACTTAATCAAAATCATTACTTTTTAAAACTTACCATTTGTTAATTTTCTAACTACCGCGCTAACCTTCCGCTGTTATACAGCGATGCATGTCAAGTTTTACGACCGACATTTCATTATTTTCTGCGCCCTCTTGACTTAAACAATCCGTCCCGCTCGCGTCTTGCCTGACCTGTAAAACCCTCCTTACAGCCATTCCCGTAAGGCACATACCACCGATTAACGATCTATATTCGAGGTCCTACAAACTATCGTTGCCACGTAGTATTCGTTTGCTAACTTCATTAATAGGCACCTTGACCGTCCTGCAGCTTGTAGAGTTCTGCGTCATTACGTACGCAAAGAAAATGACAAGAAAGTCACATAGATTTCAAGGGATCTGTGCAGACCTGGCCCGATGACGAAGCCACCCGACCGGAGAGCAGAAGAGTCACCCGACCAAACATTTCTCGCGCAGGCTCAAATACCCTCCGCCGAGTTGGTATTTCCCAGCAAACGCAGCTGCCAAATTCACGGTATATTCACCAAAAGTCCGGAACTTCGAAAAAAAAAGAAAAGTCGATCAGTTCGAGACCAACTAACCCGGCATGTCGCTTCCATTTCGAGTTACTTCTGTGCTTTTAACGCTTTGAATATGGTCGGCCGACCATGCTATACGAAATGTCAACAGTTCGATGAATCTGTTCAGTCGAGCCATTCATCGTTTTCAAAATGATGGACTTCAAAGCCTCACTTACCAATGGCCTAAGGACTCGTTGGTGTGAGAAAACGCGCGAGAGTTCTAGACTTGTACTCAGCGTACCACGTCCTGAAATCAGGATATGTTGGCGAGCATCACTACCATCTCACTAGATAGCTTTATTCATTCACACCTTCAGCCCATGAACTTGAGGTACAGGACAATGCTCGACGTAATCACCACAAGCTCAGGGTACTCTGATACGGCGATACAATTATTAATCACTCGGGAGCTCCCAAGAGACGTAAATCTTGAAAGTTTGTTCTTTACCCAGACGGTTGACGTAGTTCTGATCAACAAGTCGTCGATTTAATGGAAGTTCTATCCTAATCATTTAGCTCACATTTGCGAAGACTGGCATCCAAGGCATCACGGGGTGAACTGTGTTAAGTAATGAACAAATTCAGTCAATCGTGCCACCATTCTCAAAGTCTGCAGACGATTCCAGATTGGCTCTAGTGCCGTCTGTCTCGGTCGTAGTTAGCGACGTTTTCCAAGTTTTTGTCGGATCGAAATGGCTGTGTGTAGGACAGGTGACGCCAGTCTTTCAGGGTTGAGCGGCGGACATGCAGGCGACATCAAAGGTGTCCCTTTTAGATCAGCGGCGGGCTATGCGAACACGGAGCCTCAAGTGTGGGGTGAGGGCTCCAGTTGAGAAGTCGGAGGCGAAATAAAATCGTTTCCGTTGGCTGTCGTAAATCTCCATTCCTTGTCCATGTTCCTACTGAAGCCACTCGCATTCGCAGCTGCATGACAGAGGAGTTTGAACAACTGCTGTATAGTTAGGGATTTCGTTGTTACTTGCAGTTTGTCCCGTGGACTCTCGGATTTGAAGGAAATTCTTATTAACTGTAACAGCCCGGAATAATGTCCTTTTAATTAGACCTTTGAAAAAATACAACCTAAGCTCTAGATGCCCTACAAACCAAAAAAATCCGAATTGAAGATCGCTTATAATTGGACGAGTTTAGAATTAGTATTCTGCGATTTCCGGGTTGAATTTCTAGTTAGGCATAAAGGTGACAACAGGAGTATTCACTGGTGGGCAAAAAATCATCAGTTGTCGTTAAGGAGTTAAAACCACGAATATAAAGAAGAATTTTAAATTTATGAGGGTGGCCATACGAACATTAAAATGCTACACCATCCCCGCACTATAAACAAGCTTCGAAGTTCTCTGTATTATTCGCCGTGCAGATGACCACATAAAGGACAATAGGAGACAGATACCATCACGGTAAAACATAATGGCGATGGTCTCACAGTAGGTCTTTATAAAGTAGGGCATATTTTAAAAATTATTCTGGTTTATGAAAGGGACCACCCTGCAGCTCATAAAAACCGGCGTTCGAACCATCTTTCACTCATTCGTTAGTGCTGCGGCAAGAACGATCAGTTTAAGTAAAAGCTGGCCAGCCCAATTGGTTGTTTCGGGCTAGCGCATATCAAATAGAGTTTGTGAAGGATGGCCTCAGGCGGCGGATACAGTTACAAGGGGCGCTCCCTGCGTGACATCCTAATAAATACTGCAACAACTTGTGCATTAACTGCCTGTATCTGTTATTGTCTCTGGTGAGGGGTTCAGGGAAGAAACCTAGACGCAGGGCAAACAAAGCTCTTGCTATTGAGATCGTGTGTCCTTCTTCACAACACTTACGAGACTCCAGTCCTACTGCAGTAATAGCATCGTGGAAACTCTTCTCCCTGTCTTCGAGTTACGGAACCTCTGAGGCGACTTTTAGCATCCTTCTTGCGCGCAATTCATTGCAGCTCATGGGTTAGTTGTTGGCTATATGCATCGACATCGAGGACACAGCTGGCTGTCCGTCAGTATGCCCCTGTTCCGTGTTCATTTAGCCTCACCTGAATGTTATCATTGCGGTGGCGGACACAAGGTAGGGACACAAATTTATCGGGGCTTTGGACTTAATTGCAGGTTGTGTCAGCGACCAGGTTGACCTGAACTCTCATAACGAGAATCTGCGCGCACGACTCATTAGATCTTGCGTCCTTCCCAGATCGACAAAAGCACTCTGTATCTGACCGCCTCGAGTCTCACTGATTATTAATCGATCCTCCCACCTCTGGCACAGTGAGCCGTAATCGTAGCCACCTCTGGGATACCTGTGGCAACTCCGTGTTCACCGACTTCACGAGCAAGTGCTCAAGAAATGCACATTTTATAACGGAAAATACCATACTGCGACAACTCCACCCCCTCTTCTTTAACTTAACTGACGACAGACTGATACCGCCTATTTGAAAACGCAAGAGTGCAACTTGGTTTTCCAAAAACCTCTACCTCGTAATCATATTTACTCCAAATAAACAGTGTTCCAGTTATAAATATATACACACATGTATGTAATTTAAAGTGACATACTTTCACTGGGAAAGGTAGGAAATTTTGTTATTTAAATTTTCGAGCTGGTTCCCCAGGTGGTCGTCAGACGCATAAAAAATGTGCAAAACACAGTTGAAATTTCTAACCTGCCCAAATATCGATACGTGTTGCTGTTTACGACAGTAAGCTGCTGCCGTGCACGCAGTTCTGTATTGATTGGTCCGTATTTCTTCCATTTTCCTCGAGATTTTTGTACATGGAAAATAACTCAATATGGCGACTAGTGCATGCCTCATCTAAGTGCGTGGCTTCGAGAAACCCTCGATCTCTTTTGGCAAGACAAAGTACGACAGTGCAAATTTTGTCCTAGATGGTGTGGGCTGTATCTAGGGTTGTATGGCCGCTTGGGGCAGGTAGTATTGCCACTCAACTGGCAGTTGGTTCTTGTGGATGCGTGTAGAGTCGGATTTTCCCGTTTGGCCATAATATACAGTATCGCATGAGATATAAAAGACGACTTCCCTCTTATGAAGATAACCAACCATATTCTCAGGATTTAGAAGCTAAATGAGCGGTCGCCGGTTTTTTTCACTTGTATTTGGTGTTTCCTCAAGGGTCCTTCAACTAGTTCAGACATATTCTCAGTGTACGGAGGGATTCGCAAAGTATTTGCTTTGGACGCCTGATTGTAACTATTTAGTTCCCTTTCTTCCGACTGTTAGTGTTCTATGCATCGACGTACAAAATCTCTTTGATAGCCATTCTAATAAAATAATCCAAACTAATAATTTAGTTCCCGCTAATAACTTTTTTTCGTCACATCGACGTAGTTTTGCTCGATGAAAGAAACTGTTGACGGTACCTTGTTTGAGAGAGATTGGGTTGTTGCTGTCATAATGAAGAATGATTTACGCACAGGTTTCTTTGTGGTAAACAGATTTGTGCAATGTTTTGCAGTCCTTCACTGCACAGGAGCATCTAGAAATTGGAGTTTACTGTCAATTTCTTTCTCTAGCGTGAATTTACTTCCCCGAATGATTAAGTTGATGATGTTCAGGAGCGTCTCCAGTTGGTCCTTTTTAACAAAAACAAATTTGCTGTCTACATATCTTAGTCCCAGATTAGGGTTAATTGATGGATAAGCGCTAGATTCTAGTTTTGCCATTGTCACTTTGGCAAAAAACAGATATATGAGCTCCCTTTGGTTGTTGATAGCACCGGTGGTCAAACAAAATACTGGTTCCTAAGAAAGATCTATGGGATCAAGAAAGGCAGATGCGGGAAAATCTGTTTCACAGGACTGCTGGAGTTCGCCAGGGGTATGAAACAAGAAGCGACATCGAAGAAGACCATTATCTCATCCGCGGAAATTGTTTTTTTTCTCTAAATTTCCGCAGGATCTCTACAGAGTTCACAATGGAAGTCTCACAAACCTTTGTTAGTGGGTGCAGCTGATGGCATAACGACTTAAAAAGTTTGCCATTTGGTGTACTGATTGGTTGTAATGGGACTTCAGGTTTATAAACCTTGGGCAGTACCCAGAACTTGGCGATGGTTGGTGCAGACTGCCTCAAGGATTTTGCAATATCTCCTGAAATTTGCTTCGTCCCTGTAAGACGCTTCAACACCTTAGCAATAAATTAAATCTATGTCTTGATTGGGTCCCTAGAAAGAGGCTAGGAGGTTGAGCAGTCTTAAAATAGTAAAAACGTCTTTTCATTATAATCAGCTTTGTTTAAAACCGCTGCTTTGCCTTATTTGTCTGAGGATGAATGCTAATGCTGTTGTTCGTTTTCAGACAGCTTAATTCTTTCATTTTTTCATGTGATAGTACCGAAAAGTGGTTCCAATCTTTCAGAGTCCGTACAGTGCTATTTTGGTTTGCAAATCGTTCATTTTCCGCGAAGTTTGCTATTTCTATGATGGACTCTATGCTTTAAAGTAAGTCAAAGCAATCTAAATCAAAATTACTAGCAGGAAGTCCTTTGGAAAACACGTTCTTTTCCGTTATTAAAGGGAGTCTTGAGGACAGATTTCCGATATCTGCTAAAGACTCCTGGTTTGTATAATTTGGTCGAGAAATTATCGTTAACTTTCTGTCTAAAATACATATCTTCTTTTCTCATCCGAATTCTAATACGTGGGTTATCGTTTCCCTCAGATATTCAAATGAATGCAAGAGAATATTTGCACGGAAAAATGACATGTACCGTTTGTTTGGAAATTAGAACGTTTGAAGTTGGTGATGAGCATCAGTTATGAACGCACCAAGCATACTTTGGCCATGCAGTTTGATAGATTCAGGTGGATTTTACAGTAGGCATAACACGCAAAGATTTTGATAAAATCTTCTTGTTTCAGCACTTATGTAGAAATGATAAAAGTTCTCGCATTAAAATTTCTCAAATTTTGCATTTGCTTTACACACAAGAACAAACGGTCGTCAGTCGGCTCTGCTAAACCTCAGGTCTGAGGGGACCTGGGGTACGAACTCACGCTCTTTTGGTAATTTAGCCCTAGTAAGTCCCATTTGCTGACCATTGAGTCAAGCGTTTTCAAATTAGTTAATATGTCAGATCGCAACCAACAGGACAACGAGCTCATGGCTAAATGTCTAGAATAGTGAACTTTCTAACGTCTAATTACGAACAGAATTTCGAACCGCAACTTTCTCAAACCTAGAGGCGATGTAAAGCCCGGTGACAACGGTTAATAAGCCACGACAACTGCAATCCCTGTGTTGGATGCGCCTGTTCGTTGTTGTCCTTGACGATGGCCTCAAGAATGATTCCAAGACATCATGCGACGTCAGCAGTTGAGATTCTGTTTTCTCAGCTGGCTGTTGGAACTGGTAATTTTGCATGTGTTGGCTCCATTCAACCAGACAAAGAAAAGTTGGCGGCATTTGCATGGAAAGAAGCGACTTAAAACGTAACTGAATTTACAATTTTCCAGCTGAAGTATTCAGTGTACCTCAACCCAAAAAGTGTCGCATTAGATGGCGCAAAGTTTTTCGAGATACGGTAAAACCTAAAAGTACAGAGTCATTTTGCCGATTTTATCACTGTGTAATTTAAAAAAATGGCGGAACTCCAGCCACCAGTGATATCGTAGTTGGCGCGACTGATTATCTGCACGCCTGTGAACTTAAACTTTTGACTTATTTCTAGCGCATGATAAACTAGAAACGAGCGACAGACTCTTCTTTTCAAACACACCTTTAGCGCCTGTTTTGTACTAAATAAGCATTTTAAACTAAAGCGCACGGTTCAACTGTGGTAGGCTCGGCGGGTACAATCTACTTTTGCAACAAACCGCCTACATTCTATTACGCTGGGAACTCTGTTTCCTACTTATGCTTACAGTAGGTGGGCTTACTCATGAAATGTCAACCGAAATTCGGAAATGCGTTTTCGTTTCAAAAAGATAATAAAGGCTAATAATCTTGCAGCATAATGCTATAATAACTTACTTACCTCAGAATGCCGACTTTAGAACAAACTTCTTTCCGACTGCATGTAAAAGCTGTATTCTGTGCAAATTGACTACTTGTTTAGCATGCATTTTTCTCATTAATTTTCGACGCCCCTAAAAATTGAATTATATTTCATGAAAAACATAAATAATATATTCATTCTCTCACTAATGTGGTAAAAAATGATGTGTTCTTCCAATTTTATACTCGAAGGAAGGGTATAATTAGGTTTTCTAAAAGTTTCCAGTTGTGAGGTTTATTAATACCACAAAATGGCCGTCAATAAATCGTCGTATCTCTGCTTTTACGAATGCGGCTTATAAAGTTAACAATATAGCTCGAATCAACTTCTAAAATTTATAAACCCCATATGGTGTTCTTTAATACTGTAGG
This sequence comes from Spirometra erinaceieuropaei, assembly GCA_902702965.1. Classification (NCBI taxonomy): domain Eukaryota; kingdom Metazoa; phylum Platyhelminthes; class Cestoda; order Diphyllobothriidea; family Diphyllobothriidae; genus Spirometra; species Spirometra erinaceieuropaei. The sequence continues at coordinate 812,974 of CACRXP010000038.1, read as the reverse complement.
GAAATGTATGGTTTTCCGTACACGGCAAATATACAGCTTGTAGTTTGGAGACCCTGAATGCAAGTGTATCCGCAGGTCGGGTTCAAAATTATTCGGGAATTGAAAAAGTTTTAGAAAACCGAATCATACTCTTCCTTCGATTATAAAATTGAAAGAAGTCGTAATGTCCTGCCAAATCAGCAGAAGAAGGAGCATTTTTATGCACGAATTTTTAAGGGCGTCGAAAATTAATGAGAAATATTCATGTAGTCCTTTTTTACAGTGTGCTTTTGTATACGGCCGTAAAGAAGTTCGTTCGAAAGCCGACATCTCGAAGCAACTGAATTATTATAGAATGATGCTGGATGATGTTTAATTTTACAACCCTATTTAATTAGTCATTTCGAACCGAAAACGCATTTCAGAAGTTCAGTTGACATTTAATGAGTTAGCCCACCTACTGCACTTTTAGGACATGAGCGAAGATTGTGCGACAAGCGGCATTTCGTTGGCTTTATCCTGGACAGAAGAAGCACGCGGAATTGAGCACTAACAACCAACCGTTGACACCAAGTATTCGCGATAAAGACAAGAATCAGATAGAGACGAATAACCGTGTTATTAGCAAATAAGTACCGAAAAAGCATATATTTATGAGAAAAATGGCAGAGTCGGCCCTGGAGAGAGCACGACGCGGGCCACACTAAGAAACAGTGTAGTTTCCATAGATTTTTACCACTGCGAGAGGTCTACGTTGCTCGCTTTCACCGTCCCCTGGTACTCAGCGGCTGGGTGCACGGGCATAAAAGTTCTTTGCTTCGGTAAAAAATGTCTTTTAAGCTGATTGGGCCGAAAGCCTTAAATTTACTTAAAACACATTAACATAAATGAGCACTGCTTGCTTTGACGAAGTTGGTTGCTTGCACTATGCACTTTATCTTGCGTGCACTAGAGGACAGTAAAACGCCTGAGGCACGGATAGAAATCGCACGCGAATGTGCAGTTATAAAATGCACCCCTGAAAAAAAAACTAGACACTACGTACTCCGAATGGCGTTGAGGATAAGGAACATAAACGGAGACAAAATGCATTACCAAGGTTTCCGCAGAAACGCATCAAAAAGACACAGTTGTGGCCCGACCTGCAGCTAAAAGTTGCAAAAAGTGCATTTTAAATAATTACATGGTAAAGGGACATTATTAAATTCTTCGTCCCCCCGACAATGCTTGACTTCCCTCCAGGAAAAGACATTAATCTTCTTTAAAACGTATTAACCCTCAGTAAAGGTAGTTTTTTAATGTTGTTTGTCAGTTCTACTGCTTGAGGAAGCTTCGAGTTACGCGGCAGAATTGACGGCTACTCGTTGACTTCTCCTAATCTTTTGGTCAGTATAAAAGGTTGAGGTTAATTGCACGTCATACTTAGTGTTTTCCTTAAAATATCGGAGTTCCAGTCATTGATCATTCAACTCCATCTGTGAAAATGTTACGGTGCGGTGCCCCTAAGTCACAAGGAAGTGAGGCTGTATATAATTTGAATAACCGCTTTCTTGTCTGATTGGTTTTGCTAAACAAACCACCTTGCTACGCTGATGACGGGGGTCGCAAATTGAACCCGCCTAGTGACCCAAGTGTCTAAATATTCGTCTTTATCGGTGGAATCAGTATTCGATATATTTGTCAGCAAAACATATGGGGTAATAGATATTTATTTGTTTTGGAAGGGGGAACTAAATGATTTGGGAGAAATATTATTATTGTTTCCCAGGTTGGTCTTCCAGATCATCGGCAGACTATGCGTGGTGTACCAGAATATTGACTAATTAACCATGTTTATCAAAGGATTCTACGGATGGCAGAAACCCGCGGTGATAAGTGTCAATTGCATCGCTTTTTCCCCATGAGATTGGTTGTGCTCCTGAGTTTTTGCACTTAGGATCTGACATGTGGCATATATACACTGACGCATCAATTTATGCATGCGCCGTCTGACTGCGTTGCCCTCTGGAACTCACTGCTTTTCATTTCTGAGCAGATGCCAACAGTCTGAGTGTCCTTTTACGCAAATTTGTGTCCAAAGTACGGTGTGTATATTGCCTCTTGGGATTGCTGGAATTGTCTCCTCACCGGTAACCGATGTTCGTGTATACGGGTTGGGACAGATTTAGAAATTCGGCCCCAATGGGCTACATCAGGGCTGGCGCATGAAGCTTTGTAGACAACGTATTTTCTACTGAGATAGCCAACTCCATCCCTAGGGTGCCCAAGCTGTGTGCGTAAGGTAGTTACCGGTTGGCGTACTACGTGTGTCTGATCTTTTTCGTTTGTACTTCGACGACCTCAGATACATTTTCCCGTAGTGGAGAGTTCACCAGCTTACTGTCATTGGTCTCTCGGTTACCAAAGCCTTTAATTGCTGGTGCTTCCCACGTCGATGTACAAAGTGATCCGAGTATCTTTTTTGAGAAGAAATTTGGAAGGATATGTTAATTCTGCCCAACAACTTTCCCCGTCAGCGGTGCGTTTAAGGTCGATTTAGAAGGCTGTAGACAGGACTCCTTTGTCGGATACAGAGTGGGAATTCCCAAAATATAGGATACTTTCTGAGCATGTCCCTTTCCGATCTACTGATGTTTGAAGTGGACCATCAATTTCGCGGTGTGCTAGAACATCAAGGAATGGGAGTTGTTATGTAACCTCTGTGTAAGAAGTAAACTCGATTTCCGGAAATACAGAATTAAGATTCACATGCCGATGACAATCAATCATCTAAACAACGCAGTCGGAGTTTCGGTTGACTGGAGGATTCTGCTTTCTGCTTTATGGCCTCTACCAGAAGACCGAATATAGACGAACCCATAGGAGCGCATTTTACTTGTCGGCAGCATTTTTGGGGGAGGGAAAAATTAGTTTCCAAACAGAGTTGGAGTAGAGTGTCCGCCGGTTCTTCAATGGTGTAAGTTCGGAGGAGTTATTTGGTGCAGCCCTTCGTCAACTAACAGAATAGAGGCGAAGACCGAGATTGCATCAAATGATACCATTGTCTTTTAATTAGCAAATCTGATCCCTTTTAATTGGTCTAAAAGTTCTTTGGATCTTCAGGAGAGTTCCCAGATTTGGCAGTAGGACGGGTTTTACGGAACGCACTCGCCCCGTTGTGCCCTAGGGCGCTCTCTCGAGCCCAACCAGCAGCCGCGAGTACTATGGGCAGAATAACATCACTGACGGTAGGGGGCGCTCACCGATCGTTCATACGGAACTCACTCGTCCCGTTGTGCCTTATGGACTCTCTCTCGAGCCCAACCAGCAGCCGCGAGTACTATGGGCAGAATAACATCACCGACAAAGTCAAGGGAGACTGGAATGGCCATTTCCGGCACTAACGTTTCGGAAACTCCCTCTTTTCCACCATCAGAGTGGTGGAGTGTTTGCTTCTACTTGCTCAGAGTTGATCTTTCTCACCGCCTGTCTCGCATTATATATATATTAAAAATAGATAGGATTCTTTGGAAACAAAAGAATCTTTAATGCTCAAATTTTCGAGACTGTTTTCCCAGCTCGTCGTGAGGCTTTTGGGTTGTGTAAAAAACCAGGTAACTATTTCACCATATCGAACAAAGGATTCTGTGGTTGACCGAAGTCTGCGCATAAAACCTCATTCTGTACCACAGGAATCTTACTCATTTCAAATCAAACTTCTTGAATTGCCTACTATCCAGTATATGTATATATATAACGGAGTATAGGCGTTTATCGACCAAGCCACCTGATATGCTTGTATTGTTCGCTATTTGACTCAATCTAGAGCCCTCTTAGGCAGTCAACAGGTGACTACCAATGATACTATAGGAAGTATGAAAAGCAATGGAAACTAGAACAGCCATTTCTGGCCTGCTAGCCGTCATCAGCCAGCCATATCCAGCCCAAAGTTTCTGAAACCAGATATGTTAAACCGAATTATTTGAACATTTAGCGCTCAGTAGTTCAACTTTCTAGCAGTGAGCCATGAGTAGAGGATCTTGTTATGAAAACCTGATATGCAACGATTTGTAGGGCATTAGCGAATCAATAGCTACTAATTGCTCATGAATTAGTTCTTTGAATGTTAAATGACCTCCAGGGAGCCAGCTCGTCATATATTAATTTTTCATTCTAACCCAAAAATCTTTCTCGGTTTTTCGCACATCTGAAATTCCACTCAAAACGCCGTCAAATAGATGAAATTTGAAATCCGTCTACGGATGTCGTCAAAATACCAAACCTGAATACATTTATTGCCTTCCGCCTGCTAAAGGAATGCTAAATACGTAAAAATATTTACCAAAAAGGAGTTATTGAATACTTCACAGCTTTCACATGTTGCTTTTATTTGGGACAATCCCGGATTTGGTGAATGCATCCCCACAAGGTAAGCATTTGGAAACTTTAATTCTTCCGGCTTGAGAGCCATAGAACGAAAGCCTTGGACTTGCCTGATGAGATTCCGAAGTGCAAATATAAAATATCGTGGATACCAGAGGGGGTGACAGCAATGACATCAGAAGAGAAGAGAGGCAGTCAGTGGCCAATATCATAAGCTATCAATTGAAATTCAGGAATTCGCTTTCGACTGGGAAAGAGTACATAAATAAGGTTAGAATATTAATTATTGTGTAACACGATTCAAAAACTTTCCAGTCACGCTACTATGTCGGCATTTGAATTTCATTCGTCTGCAAAAACGTACCAGATAGGACTAACTATGTGTTTTGTATCGGATTTTATCGCTGATTTTCGAATTTTAGTTCTATGATTCTCTGTACTCATAAAATTTTCAAAACTGCGAAGTGTGCTCTCAAGCAACATCGTATGTGTCCATTTATTAATGTCACTTAGGAATTTCACAACACAGTCCGCCTCTGTTGCAAAATCTGCGAACCCTCTACAATGTTACACTAGTGGCACAGAGAATACTAGTTTTCATTTGACAGAAAATATGCGTCATATAGCTGAAGGGAGGGTACAAAGCAGGATTTACTGGTGTCAAAAATTGTGCGACGATTCATCAGCTGCGTTGCGCAATTCGTCGTTACCAATAAATGCTGCCGTGCCCATTTGCTTCAGCTTTGTATCGGAAAAAAGGCCTCAAATATGGCATACAGTTCGGAAATCCCGAACGCGAATACAAATGTGGGTCGGATTTAAAGTTATTTTGGAAGTTAAATTTGACCTTTTAGACATTAAGTTTAAAAAAGGTGTGATCAGCTGCGAGGCGAATAAAAAACCCTTTTTGATCATGTTTTTTGCAGAATACAAGTTTATTTGTAGTGGCATCGAAAAACAGCGCCGCTTAAGTAGTCTTTCTTTTCTGACTACGACCTTTTCAGGAGACCGGAAGGAAGAGCACTCCAAAACTGTCGTCATGATGTGACTGAAATATTTTTGGAATTTTGTTCAACGATAGTTAATAGTACAACCTACCTTAAGTACTCCTTTCAAGTAAAAAAAACGCAGTTCGGAATTTCAACTGACACTTAATGAGATTGGCTATTAACTCTTAGTGTAAGGAAAACAAAAAGTCTCTTGGGCAAACTTGAAATATTTAATGTAAATTCTAGCAGGATCGACATTTGTCTTGGCGTAAAATCGGTCGATTAGAGTACGAAAGTAGTGGTTCAGTCTCTGGTGAAGTATGGAGGAGTGAATTTGAATACTCGGCCAGTTTCCGGGTACGTGCTAAGAGTAAGTCTAAAATTTCAAGTAACAGCTCCGGACTGAGGCGTCTTCCTTAAAAAAACGAAACAAGATGAATAAAAACCTCATAGTAAAAGTAGTTAAACAGCATAAGAGGTTACTTATGAGACGTTTTGCATAACAAGTGAAGAAGATTTATTTAAACTGACAGTTTTTCTCATTTTGTCTGGCTGGCTGGGAACAACTCAGACGACCATTGATTTCACCCCACGCACTCTGACTGACATATATTATGCATACCGAGCAGATGAAGTTAAATCACTTTCAGGCTCTATTTTAGCACTGTGTATCCACCATAGTTTATCCGAAATCCGTTACAACGCTACATTTCCCTCAACATTGTCTTGCTGTACGCAAACATGTATTTGGAACTACGATTTTTTCTCAATTTTTTTTCATAAGAAGCATTCATTTTGAGGTGCCGGGGCAGTTTAAATGCTCATCATCATGTTCTGAAACCTTGCTGACTGTGGCGGTCATACTGACGGTGTAGTGTGTTCTGAGAATGTGAATTTTATTTTAATCGGGGAGGGGATTTTTACAAAATACAGCACCACACATCTCAATAAGATCAATGTTAAAAAAGAAATTCCACAGTGGTTGGTACAGATTTTCTTGGCCGCGTTTAATTTTCCTATGCTGGTTAGTATCAGTTTAATTAATATTCCTCACGGAACACCGCAGACATGTTTCTGATGTGGTTGTCAACCACCGTATGCGTAGAGCCCAGCAGAAATGTAGTCGGCACCAGAAGCTCCTGCCTTTGAGCGTTGTCCAGCTGCTCAAAGAATCTCCTAGAACTATGGTTGAAGGTCGAGAGTAATTTAAAAAGGCCTGATTATCGCCTCACGTTAAGTCGGAGATAAGGGCCTGAGGGCATTCAGAATTTGCCTTGGTCAGCCGTCCCAGTGGGATATACTTCATCTGCTTTGAGCAGTCTCAAATTTTTGATTGGCTGTCTGTTGTGAAACAAAATGCCTCCATGTTTCTGATTTGGCGAAAACTTGAATGGTGAAGCATTATTACCATCCAAGTGTCTCGTGCTACGCTTGAGTTTCTCAGACGTCATAATTACTTATACCTGAAATATTATACGCCGGCGATGATTTGGCGTCTTTGTATTCTCATTCCCAATGGAATACCCTGCGATCGTTGGTGCGTGAGTTCTAGTGTTTCCAAAACTGGCACGCAAATGATATTAAACATTGCGTCCCCATGTTTTCGAATATTCTTACTGTTACCAGCAATGCTAACTTTATTCGGTTGCCCATCATCTTCACCGAAATGTGTACAGAGTCCATGGTTCGAACAGACTAGACACCCAGGTGGCTGCCGTATTTCTCATCGTCTATGGAAAAAAGATCTAAATTAGCCTTAAGTGCTTTTGTTTTGGTTTGCATGCAAGCCCAGCGGTCCAATCTATGTCCCCGATGGATGCCGACCATCCCTGTCTCGAAGGTGCAGTGGTGATATGAGCAAGGATACTTGCGCGACGTCTATCTGACTGCCTCTTTCAAGGTCCATCGCGTGCACTGGTAAAACAATGCCAGGATGACTGTTGTGGGCATGGGCACAGAGCACCATTTGGTTGAATCCACACATGCATTCCGTCCTACAAGGTCACTGGCTACTCTTCATTTTACCCAAATCTCACCTAAGTGGACCAGCGCAGCTCGACTCTCAGTGAGGGGGTTGACGGAGTTACCCAGTCAGTTGACAACCACCGAAACCATCAGCGCGTCAAGGGAACCTAAGTTACGCTGACTTAT
>CACRXP010000038.1:792711-804334 GCA_902702965.1 Spirometra erinaceieuropaei | reverse complement strand
AAGAGGGGTATCTGTCATGTCTGCAAGAGATTTTGCTTATTAATACTGACAGTATCCTTATACACGCCTACGAATCCGTGATTGTCGCCGCAACATTTTAGTGCTTATCTTAGGTAAAACCGTTATTGTGAAATAAAAATGCGAAGTAGCTTTTGATAGGTGAGTGCTTACTCCTGAACTAGGTGGTAAAAGGGAGAATAATGGATGGTGACTTTGACGAAAATGGAATTTGTTAGCACACCAGAGGCTTTCGGAATAAACGTATAACGTAAAGGATAAAAAAAACGCTGACAAAGAAAATCAGTGCAAGAACCAGAATGGAAATTATAGCCTGGCTGTTTGCAATCGTCAGACCCCTTCACGGACGTGCTTTCGTTAGATAAGCGTAGATATAATGGGCGTTCCCAGTTCATTGGAAGATGGGCAAGAACATCCCATTTTTCTGCGGACGTCATCAAAGTTATGTGATTAAAGGGGTTTTAATAAATTCACCCCTAATTTACTGATACTGCAGCAAAAAGTCGTCCTTTTCCCATAAACGACTGAAAAGGATCGGAAAAAATGTGTTAAGTCGGCCATGGGGAATGCCGCCAGGCTACAGCGGCTGCGCCTGTTCTCGTTAAGGGGCCATCAAAAATATATTTTCTTCTGACCAACGAAACCACCTTATTTGCAACCTTTACTTAAGTGGTCCGCCTTTAAATCGCACTGTGATAGGAGCTGGGACTAATAGGCTCGATCAACTAGTAACAATATCGATTGATTTGGACGAGGAAGGACGTGTCTGCATTCGATTCGACGAAAGACGATGAAGCAATAACGTCTCGCTGTAAATGTCTTGCGACTGTACAAAGCTGACTTTACCACTGTTTATCTCCTATTATGTATTAGAAGCCGTATCAAACATCGGATGAATTGTCTAGAATTAGACGATATTTAATCACTGCACTGACTATATACCTATCACTTTTGACATGGGTCTATGTTAATCACGATAAAGGCAATATTTATCCGTCTCAGTTTAGCCTGGCATGTGTTGCATGGCAATTATTTAGCATGTTTTCATAGATTTCACAAGGCAGAAGAGCAGAGTGTGTTTTACATAGAAGACGAAGCGTTTGACGATTAATATACCTCATCCGCTTTTTGCACAAATGTTCAGTATTTCTAAGACGAACCGAAGTGCCTTTTAATTATAGGGCGGAAGGGCACAGTCAGATTAACGCTTTGTCTCCAACACTCCATCTGTTACAGACACTTCTTTACTTAAGCTAACTTAAGTGAGTGGACATGTAGCTGACATTCGGCCTTCGAAGGACGCAGAAAAATCTAAGTTCGCCTACTTTAATTAGCCCAGACGGCTAAAAAGAGGACAGCAAAGTACGGTAGTCAGAATCATTTGCAGTGAATGAAAAAATAAGTAGTGCCGAAATGTACCCGACAGAGTTCATAAATTAAAAAAGATAGCCGCCAACAACCATAACATTACTGTCCCCTAAAATTTTTGAGAAGAAAACACATTTTCGATTAGAAGGGATTGCATAGAAGAAGTTGCAATACTAGGTGTCGTGCAGCATACTATCATGACATATGAGTCACGCCAAGCTGCCTGCTTTTGAATGAGCTTCTTTTCAGCTGCCTCTAGTAATCACGTTTGATATAAATCACTACTTAATTAGTGTGAATTTTTTCCCTTAGACTTTTGAGATCCTTGTAACCGTGAATATCTTCTATTAAACGTGTGTGTTTTTATTGATTTTTTGATAGCAAGTTACGCCTTCTGTGACATTTACTACTTAATAAAATGTGAAATATGCACTCATAGGGCATCATATTAGTGCAGCGTATGCAGGATAAAACATAATCCACATCCATTGCAAATTTATATCAGTCTTCGTGCAAAGCCTTTTTAATACGGAAGTGAAATACGTGGTGTATCTTACGCGGGAAATATGAAGTATGCAGTTTAGAAACCGCAGACGCAGGCGTAAATTCAGGTCAACTTGAAAATTATCCGGTAATTGAAAACATTTTTAAAACCAAAAACAACATCGTTCTGCGAATAAAACTTGAAGAAAACCTAATGTCTCATTAGAAGAGTGTCAAAATAAATATGTTTTTGTTTGTTTTCTGCAACATATTTTCGGATTTATAAAGAGACAAAAAATAATTTTAAAAAAGCGTATTAGATCTTAGTCATTTCTACCGTGCTGTTTTGTGGACAGCCGGAAAAATATCACACAAATGCTAGCATCCGGTTGCGACTGAAATATTTTGGAAACATGATATTTAATATTACACCACCAGCTAAGTTAACCTGCTCAGTCCGAAATAAATTTCGAACTTCGGCTTACAATTAAAACGATGGACTAGCTACTATAACTACATGTCTGTGAGCTAACAGATCACTGGAAATTAAAATATTGCCAATGGAAATGTTGCGAATAATAAGTATATTTGGAGCTTGATTGAAAAAAGCATGAGGATAAGAATTGGCCACTTTCTCCTCATTAGAGACGACAATTGACCATGGTTCACACTCGTGCCATTACGCATGAAATCTTTTATTAAAACCTCAGACAAAACGATTAGAACTCCAATATGTGACTTTCTTGATGGAGGCCATCCGTTCTCAGGACAAAACCCGTACGAGAGAGGGCGTCTGCTTCAGTCCCTAGGTTGCTTGTTTTTCATTCGCCCGGCCAAGTATCGAAAATCACCGATGTTATCAAATACCATATTCGAAATATGACACCGTAGTACAGAAGACACTAGCCCCACAAAAATGTTTTTACAAGGGGATTAAATCTAGCCAGGGCAATCAACGGGGTTAAAGCTATAAGCAAGGTTAATCAAACGGCAAAAAAGGAAGGAAATGATCGGCCGAATAGACGGGGCTTTGCCTTTTAAATGAAAAGTATCAAAGCGAAGTGCGTTGGACGAGTTACTGTAAAACCATTTTCAATTTCAACCTTAAGTTTTACAGGGTACTGAAAATACGATAAACCCATCTTATCTACAGGAAGCGCCCTAAGAATGAGCTTATTAGACGCAGACTTGTTTGTTGCCCTCTGAGTAGACAGCATTTAAACTGGATTTTCAGTTTTATTGAAGAACCGATCGTACAAACCTACTATGCTCCTCTTTGTATGCAGACAAACCATCGGCCTAATTAATGATGCAACAGCATTTAAGGCTCAAGTTCATTTAACATATAAGCTGACCAGCTGTCTATCAGAAAACGGTGTTGCCTTCTTCACCCAAAAAACCAGTTTCCTTAATTTAAATGTGCCATGTATTTCTCTGCGTTAGCCGCAGTCTGTTAATTAACCTTAGGTTCATAGATCACCATCTAATGTGCACCAAGGAGTTTCCACAACTTCCACCCGGTCTTCCTTACACGGAGAGCAAAAACTGCCAAGCAACGAATAGTCGGCTAACAGTAATATACGAATGTTCAGTAGTCTGGGTGAGTAGACAGTGATTAGTGTTATAATGGGTGCGCAACTTCATTTGCCCATATCCACTCGTGTGCAGGAGCAAAGAATATGGATGAATTTTTATTTTCAATGGCCGTACCTATCATTACTAAAATAGCAGTAGTAATCGGTGGATGTCCAAAGGTAGGGGACTGACAGGGCTGCTAAAAACTCATTTGACTAAGAGATACAAATATCCCCTTAAAACGTTCTTACTGTCAATGCGGTGTTTCCTCCTCAACATGTAGGATTTCAGTTGCGGGTGTTCATCTTCTTTACTATTGTCAAAATTGGCTTACATCCAATTCTCTAAACAAGTGCATAAATAGAAGACGAAGCATTTTCGCTGCATTTTGCAAAACAGTCCCATTTTTACAGTGCGTGACCGATCTCATGAAATGTTGGCCGAAATTCTGAAATGTGTTTTCGATTAGGAAGGAGTACTTAGGTGGGGTTGTAATACTTATTAGTATGCAGCACAATCCTATAACATTTCGAACTCACCAGGATGACGGCTTTTGGATGTACTCCTGTCTGACCCTCTGCAGTAACCGCGATCTGCAAAAAATGATTACTAAATGAGCATGCATTTTTCGCATTGATTTTCGATGGTCTTACATATTCAAATATCGTTTCTAGAAAACGTGCACAAAAATATGCCTTCTTTTACTCATTTGGTAGAAATTTACACTGTCTTCATATTTCATGGCCAAAGAAATTGTATATGTGGGTTTTTAAAAAGTTCCTAATTATGAGATTTTCAAGACCGTGCAACGTCCATATATAGAACATCGTACATGTCCGTTTGCCGAGGCTTTTCATGAAATGTACAACACGGTCCAGATCCATGGCAAAATTTTATGAACTCTATATGGTATCTTCTAAAAGGCATAGAAGAATATATGATTTTACATACGCAAAAAGTATGCACCTTGTAGATGGAAATCGCTAATCGCTAATACAATGGTAGATCTGGCTCAAAATTATTCAGGAATTGAGAAACCTTTCTAAAAACCTAAATATACACTTTTTCAGGTATAAAATATGAAGACAGTGTAAATTTCTACCAAATGAGTAAAAGAAGGCATATTTTTGTGCACGTTTTCTAGAAACGATATTTGAATATGTAAGACCATCGAAAATCAATGCGAAAAATGCATGCTCATTTAGTAATCATTTTTTGCAGATCGCGGTTACTGCAGAGGGTCAGACAGGAGTACATCCAAAAGCCGTCATCCTGGTGAGTTCGAAATGTTATAGGATTATGCTGCATGCTAATCAGTATTACAACCCCACCTAAGTACTCCTTCCTAATCAAAAACACAGTTCAGAATTTCGGCCAACATTTCATGAGATTGGTCACTCACTGTAAGTCATTACAGACGACTACTCAGCCACAAACAATGGAACTTATGAGTTATTTGATCAAACGTTTAATACAAATGCTCGACTATTACCTGGTTAAGATCAGGATCGAAACAATCTTAGCCTGAAGTTAACCATTCTTTGTTGTTATTACTTTTCTACAGGTGCAGTTGGTGGTGGATGTTAATGACTCGTTGCTGGACAAGATGGCAGAATTAATGAGGAAATAAAATGCGCTTCGAATACTGACCAAGTTGTCAGAAAATGCAAGGAGTAAAACCACACGTGTTTCTACATCAAGCAAAAGAGTAAAATTAGCATTAAAACCTAGGTCCCATATTTTTAAGGCTCCGACGTCTCCCTTAAATTTGCTTGATGGAGGCATCCTAGCTAGTTTATTGGAATAACAATTTTCTTTATTATGCTTTAAGTTTTTTGTTCGACCAAATAAACGTAAAACGGACATGCTACGTTATCTCACTTTACGGATTTTCCGTTTACACATTTTCAGAAACAATTGCAAGCTTCTGCTTGAAAGGCAAATGCCACATTTAATTGGTGCATTTTATATAACACCACAGCGTCTGCGGTGTACACAATTCAGCACTGCAAACACTAAAAATCCTAAAAGTGCCAAAAAATAGTTTCGAACTTCTTTCTGCTAACTTGAAATTGAACTCGTGGAGGTGCGATGGTTACGATCTCGAAAGTTTCCAAATCAATAGTAGAGTAGGACAGGGCCATTGGACGACGCTTACAGAAACACGAGTGTACACGCGGATTACCATACATAGGCGGCGAATATAAACAGCAGTCGCTTAAGTTGTTGGTTTCGGCGAAAACCGCATATCTACGGTTAACTCATGAAAATAGAGATATAGATCGGTGTTATGCCATCCAAGGCTAAGTGACTGGCGAGCAACAGTTCACTGACAGGCGTGGGTGACGATTGGGTAGGCGGCCGCGTTAGCGATCACGAGAATAGAATGTCATAATACAATCTCACTATAAGCTCATAACTAGATCGAAACACCGTATAAAACTATCCAATTTATGTCTGATTTTCTACAGCAAATTAATAAAAGGCAAAACGTTATTACCGAAAAGACTAGGGAGACTGGAGTGGCCATTTGTACCTTATTAGGCGTCGTCAGCCATTCATACCCAACCCCGAGGTGTGAAACACCTAGGACTCGAATCGCGTACTATTATTTAGAAGTCGAACAACTCCAACGACTGAGCCACGTGCTCGTTGTTCTGTCGGTTTCGACCGGGAAATACAATGGTAGAGGAAGGCGCTCACCGATCGTTCTTACAGAACTCACTCGTTCCGTTGATAAAAGTCATTTTCCACTTTTCTATTGCACCCTTGCTGCCCGCGCAACTCATAAAAGATGCAACGAATCCTGATTACTTTGCAGAGCAAATGGTTTTTTTGCTTTACAATAGTCATGCGATGGTAGTGCCATTTTGGAAATATTTCAGTAACCAGACTCACGAAATTTTAACAGCAATTCTTATATGCGTTTTCCATTAGAAGGTTGGCTTGTAGTGCGAGAACCCACAGACGAAAGTTGTGGAAATTACCAGATGAGTATTACTCACTCGCAGACGGACAACAATATATAGACCCAATATCTGTACTAATAAGTAACAACATTAAATGAATTAAAAGTATAAAAGAAATATTAACGGTAATATTACGCCGTTTAGAGGTGTCCTTTTTGCGGAAATCGGAAAATTCTGTGAATGTCAAAACTGACTTCAACATAGTAAGCCACAGTTTTTAATGTACAAAAAGTACTGCAAAATCTGAGAAAACAATACAACTCAAATGTAATAATATTTTAAAATAGTCTTTTATTAAAATTAGTATCTAGATATCCCGTAGGATTTTGAAATTAATTTATTGTCAGGTATGGCGGTAAGTTAACAGCCTGCATTCTGAGTTCAGATCTCAGATGGTTTCCCAAAGATACGCAGCATTCACTACGCTTTCAAATTGATTGAGATGCAGTTCCGTAGAGCATAAAGGATTTTGCTTGATCTCGTCGATAGAGACGTCATAAGCATAAAGGTTTCCATAAAATCATATGTTACCAACTCGGCAGGTGATTAATGAATTTAAGTAAATACGGCAGACGTGGCTGGAGACATACTATTTTGTTTGTATAACGAAACCTTTTCCTCTGTGAAATTAATTTGAACTTCATGTTTGTTCTAGGTCGCGTCAGTTTCAAATCGGCTTTGAAATTTCGTTGGATACCTTATGGTTTTCAGTGCCCATAAAGGCAGATTCTGTATTACGTGTTTATTAAAACCTCCGAACTAAGACTATTCTTGAAAGCTTTTACGGAAATAACGAGTGTTTTGGGGTTTCATGCAAAAACTTCATTTATGTTCTGTTCAACGACCTACTAAAACATGGAACCCCATTTTAGAGACAAAAAACGTCGGCAAGGAAACGTCGGCAAGGAAACGTCGGCAAAAATATGCTTTCGATCCATCAGATAACCTTTATTAATAGGCTATCGCTTTAAGGAGTGTTTTGGCACTGCAGTCTGTTGCCGGATGTCTGCGTACATTATATTTTTTCCACGATGAAGCCCAAAAGTGGCACTTTTAGCCATTTCTTTTGCGTTGTTTAAGTACTGATTTTTTTGCCACAAACAGTACAGGCTACTTTCACTGTCTCTGTTCACTTTTGGTTTTGTCCTATGATTATGAATGCCCGATAGAGTAATCATATAAATACTGATATTGTGTTGAAACTGTTCATTTTTTATTCGTTCTATTTGTAAAGTAGGCTTTTGCGGAAGCTAAACCGCACGAAAATTAACGTTGAAAAGTAAAAAAGACCATTCGGAGGTAGTCATTTCTGTGTAAACCCATATAATATGCTAGACGGCAAGACAATTTTAACCCATTTAAGTGTTTTAGGACGAGGAGTGACACAGATTAGCTAATCGCACCATTAAAAGTCGATAAAGTTATTGGCTCTCTAGAAATAATCTGTATGTTAGCAAACTGATTTTCCCAGTTAACATCAGACAGGAAGTCAGTTTTTGAGTCCTGCTAGCTCTGTTTATTAGAACACGCGAGGTTAACTTGCCCAGCTTTCAAAGAAAAGCATGCCTAAATGCGTAATTGAAGTCTAGGGCAGCTATTAACACAAAAATTGCTTGAGTATATCGAAACGCCCACTTCCTTTTGAGTCCATAAGCGTTTTATTTGGTAAAATTGCGTAGACACGTTTTCTGCACAAGAAAAAGGTATATACTTGAAGCTACGGAACAAATGAGCGAAATGCAAAATGCTTAAAGACCCAAAAATTCACATTCAATTTGCTGTTATCAAGTTTGTTAAGTCATATGCCCTATGTAGATTTTTAGCACTAATTATCTTGCAGCATATTTCCATGATGCTTGCAACAAGCAAAGACTCTGGTTTTTGAATGTACGTCTTCTTAACCGTCTGAAAAATCACATTCCATAAATATAGACTTCTTGGATAGCCTGAATGTTTTCTGTTGACTTTTGATGCCCTTGTTAACTCAAATATGTATATTTATTTCCAAACATTGGTTTAATTTCTCTAATTCTTTGTAGGTTGATTTGTCGTTGTATTTAGGGCTTCGAGTTTACAAACTGTATTCTTTTCGCGTGAGAAGATCATGCATTCCTCTACGCCGTTTAGAAGGTACTATGTAACCGATATGTACGTTGCCGTATACTTCGTGAGAAGCATAAATAACCAAGCAGAAAAGATACTGCCTGAATTGATATAGGACTGTCTTAGGAATCATCAAACTATAACATGTCTCGCTTTTAAATTTCCTTAGAATTTATCTATGAACTCGGATTAGATCAGTTTATTCGAGATCTATAGGCACATACCGAGAATTTTATTTATGAATATTTGGGCCAAAGTTCATCATTCACAGCGGGTAACCGTGTAATATGCATTAACTGCCGACAGGCAGCTAGTAGCATACGCTAGAGTAAGGTGATTTCATACTAACAGCACAGTATGGGCTTTTGGCCAGTATCTGTGCTGCTAGTATGGAATCGCCTTACCCTTGAGTATACTACTAGCTGCCGGTCGGCAGTTAATGAATATTACGCGATTACCCTCTGCGGCTGATAAACTTTGACCCAAATATTCATACATACAATTCTTGGTCCGTGCATATAGACCTCAAATAAACTAACCTACTCCAAGTTCGTAGGTAATTTCTAAAAAATTAAAAAGCAGCAATTTCTAAATTAGAGAATCTACCAGAAAACAGACGGAAAATGCTAGGGGACCCGCTGACAAGCCGAATCCCTCGCAGATGCGTCATGCAGCGGCAGAATATCGCGAAACATGCGTGTATGAGCTTTGACTAGCACGCGTGCTCTTAGTATGGTAGTATCTTACTGTACAGTATAAAATTTCTCGGAACCTAAATATAGTCTTTTTTAAAGAACGAAATTAAAAAAACTTGCTTTGCTACTAAATGCGTACGTGAAAACGTTTTGTGCATGTTTTCTATAAAATATGTTTGAATATATAAGGAAATCGAAATCAATAAAAGAAATGCATACAGATGGATGCGAACATGCGAATCCCAGGTTCTTTTTTAAAGAAGATGAACAGACGATCTCTGGAATAGTAGGTGTATTATTCTGAGCTTTCGGTCTCGTACAGGAAGTCACCGTCAGAGACTGTAAGAATGCGGCATCAAATGAGCAGTTTTTGTAGTCAAACCATGAACGAGGGTGGAGATACGAATGCAGAGGGTGGTATTCGCGATAGGCTGAATTCCACGCCGTCTCACTGCGGCGTGACTGTGTGTGTCCTTGGCTAGAAATTGAGTCTCGCCCCTTGGCTGCGGGAACGGAGCGCGTGATAGGAGGGAGGTATACCAACGCGTCTGTTGATAGAGTTGGTGTCAGACACCCAGACCTTCAACAGTTCTCGCCTTGTCTTATTGCTGGCCCACGCTAATATCCGCGTGCTCGCGAAGTTGAATTCGTGGCCTTACTCTTGGGTGTGACTGGCGACCTGAGAAAACGGGTCGCCTCTCCGGACCGCCCGTTTATGCTCCGTTATTCGTGAGCTAAGTCGTCGTCCGGTCTGTCCTGTGTAGTGGCGAGGGCAGTCCCGACTTGGGATCTGACAAACGACCCCCGATTGTTCTTTCAAGTCTAGTCGGTCCTTCACTCGCATGATTTTGTTGTGCATGGTCGCTATCGGACGGTGAGCGATACCCCCGCCGAACTCTCCAACGATACGTTCCATCGCTGCGGACACATTCTTTATATATGGTAGAGGGTACCAGAGTGTTGGCGGCTCTCCTCCGTTTGTTCGTCGTGAGTGCGTACGGAGGCACTGGTTGACGAAGCTGTCCGGGTATCCATTCCCTGTTAGTTGGTACCGAAGATGTCGTAGTTCTCGTACTTGTCCCTCTGGCTCACTGCAGTGCGCTTTTACCCTTTGGAAGAGTGTCCTAACACACCTGCGTTTATGCGCCATTGGATGCATACTGTCGTATTTGAGGATCGGAGTCGTGTTAGTTGCCTTTCTGTACACCGTGGTGCTGAGTTCGCCGTTGGGTTTGCGTGTGACGAGAAAGTCAAAGAAAGGCAGCTGTTTGGCATACTCTTCGCCCCTTTTCAACTGAATTTCCGGGAAGATGCCGTTAAGCAGGTCTTGAAAGTCGGCTAGTCTGCTCCTTTCAATTATAACAAACATGTCGTCCACGTACCGGCGTCAAAATGCAGATTCATAGTGGTCGAAGGCGACTTTTACCAGTTCCTGCAAGACTAGTTTTGCGACCAGGCTGGATGCTGGCGAACCCACCGGTGTTCCTTTAAGCTGTTCGTATGTTCTGCCAGTGAGTTTGAAAAAGGTTTGTTGGCAGAAAGCAAAGAGCTGCAGTAAATGGTCGATTTTTCGGGGTCTGTTCGTTTCGTCGTAGTTTTCTTCGAGTCGTTTGCTTAAAACGTCGTGTGCCAGGTCCGGTGGGATGGATGTGAATAATGAAACCACTTATTATCGTGCACTGTCTTTTGCAGACGGCCGAAGAAGGTGCATCCAAAGGCCAGGATCCTGGCTGCATGATAATCGATGTCGCGACTCCGTTAAAGTAACTCTTTTTACTCGACAACGAATTTCAGAAATTTGGATAACATTTCGCGAGATTGACCACTGACTATAGATACTCGAATTAATTAGTTGAAACTTGAAAAATGGTTCATGGGGTTTAACTTTGTGACCTTCAAAATAATCTCCCACACCGGAAACAAAACAGACCAAGAACTGATTGACGCCTGGGCCTCGGATGAGAAATCGGTCAATCGATTTATTGATCTGGGGCAGACGTACAAACCCTGTGCAGTCGCCTCCCGTCTTGAACCATCAATCGAGGATCGGCTAACACGCCCTATAACTGTCGCGTGTTCTTTTGCCGCTACTACCTCTGAGAATAGACCGCCACTTGAGTTCAAAAGCTCAGAACAATAAACAGACTGTTCCGGTGTGCGACCACCCTTCTTCCTGACTTGTACGTACACCAGGAACTCTAACTTTTGCCTTCATTCCTAAAATCTTTTTCAGGACTAGCGCTCTGTGTAGAAAATGCAATTGATCATTCATAAATCATGCCTAATAGGCTTATGCAGATGAACAAATAGTCGTTCGTCCACATGCTTTTCTGAATGCGCTAGCCGAAAACGATACTTTCGTGCCAGGCAAAGTTGCTTTTTCATGCGCCTTTGTGCGCCAACTCATAAAAT
>CACRXP010000038.1:758729-792057 GCA_902702965.1 Spirometra erinaceieuropaei | reverse complement strand
CCGTTTTATGCTTATTTTTTGTGCATCACGTCTTCTCTAACCTTTACAGTAAAGCAACCGTTGATTTCGGTTTATGAATTTTTGCAATTATGCGATATGTAAATTACAAAAATTTATTCTAATAACACTGTATTTATATGTTTGCTACTGTTCCGTAGACAATATAGGGCACGGTCGCTACGCAGCGTAAAGTTTTATGAGTTGTTTATGTCATTCTCTTAAACACACTGGAAAATGTGAATCCAACCAGGCATGCAGAATTTATGGCTTGTGGCACGGAAACCCTAAACATTAGTCTAACAGTAGGTAAGATTCAAAATTGCTCGGAAGAACTTTTTAAACTAAAACCGGTAGTTTTAAAGAAAGAAGATTTTTTAAAAAGGTAACTCACTACAAAATGCCTGCATAAAATGACATTTGTAGAGATTGCAATAAGATATACATGGATTTAAAAGAAAATCGGTTATCAGTAGATAAAAGTCGTCTAACTTAAGCGATGACCATAAAACGGGCAAGAATTCTACAGACGGTCGGAGGGACGCACATTCAATGGCCAGTACCTTGGCTTGGCAGTCATATAACTAGATTGTCCTTGTTAGTATTCTTACGTAAGTAATCGCTTCTAAACGTGATCTAATTTTGGCATTTCAGTCGATGTTTCATGAAATACGCCACACAATGCACGAGACATGCCGTGTACTCCGGACCATGCTCCCAACCACGAGCAGAATTTTGATCAGAAACTTGGAATTTCAACATAACTAACCCAGTGTCTTTAAAAAAAGCCAGGTTGATGCCATTGTTACTTTATTTATTGATTTAAGGTCTGGTTCGCAGTACCAAGTCAGGCTATGCAACGTCCCAGTTTCCTACAACGAGTGAGCCAGCCACAAACACTTTTTTCCTTAGTTTTCTAGGTAAATCTCAAAATCTAGTTACTTCTTTCATTTTTAGTAGACAAGAGCATGTTTTTTTAAAATAGGTTATAAGAAACTGATTTCACGGCAGAAAAAACGGTTGATATTTTAAGGATTAACATTGGTGTAGCCGATTTTCGAGATGTTTTTATTAAAACTGAAGCATTGCTCAATAAGGTCATGTCACAATGACCGAAACAAATGATGATCTGCCGGAACAATGTCTGAGGAACACAAAGGATCAGGCAATATTTCCCGGCAAAGTGTTTCCAAAATTCCCTTCGCTCTTTGTTCAAAATTGTGCTTGGCCTTTGTATGTTGCAAAATCAGCTTACCATGTCTTCCGCTACATTTCCATTTTTCGCTTCCAGTGCTCAACTTCATTTGATTAATTGTTGTTGACACCGGTCAGCAGTAACAGCTTAAGATGACGTCAGCCGTCTGCAGTGCAGCAATCTCTCCTGACTCCACCAGATATGCAATAAAAATTTCTTATCATGAATATCGTGCTTCGACGTCGATGTTTATGATTGGTCAGGTGATATCTAGGCTTTTGAGTTTTAGGAGTATTGTGACAGATCAAACTCTCGCTACCAGTCACAATTCGACGCAGAAATGATTGCTTTGAATTTAATACTTTTCACTGCAAGTTAAGCTTTTCTTATCATATTTTGGTAAATCTGTACGGCATCACACTCCTCGTTAAAAGACCATTTTAAGTGAGCGTAAATATTTACCAACATTGGATATATCAGCTGCTAATATTTTTTCATCACTTCAAAATGTGACATTGCCCGTGATGGATTAAATTTTCAGCTCTTTATCTGCACATGTTACCAGGCAACCAGACTGTATCAGAAAACCAGCATTTAAAGTCCATTTACCCCAGGGTGCCAACTGTCAAAGGAACTTCCTTCCGGCTGTACAAAGACACTACACTTTTCAAAAAGGACTTCCTAAGTAGCAGGCATTTTTCTCATTGATTTTAGATGCCCTTAAAATTTTAATTATCCTTTATGGACAACGGGCATAAAAGTATTCATTCCCTTGCTCAGTCGGAAGAGAATTATTTTTTTTTCAATTTTATGCTCGAAAGGAAGGTAAAATTCAATTTTCACAAACCTTTTCAATTCAAGAATAATTTTGAACCCCGACCTGCTGTCACAATTACATTCAGAGTTTCCAAACTACATGCCGTCTATTTCTCGTGTACGGAAAACTCTACTTTCTCTACGGTATTAAAAAGACACCATAAGGGGTTTATAAAATTTAGCAGTGGATTTGAGCCATATTGTTAACTGTACAAGCTGCATTGGTAAATGCAGAGGCATGGCGTTTAGTAAATGGCCATTTCACGGTATTAGAAAATCTCACAATTAAAAACGTTTTTAAAATCGAATTAAACACGTGCCTCGTGTAAAAAGTTGGAGAAAGACGTCATTTTCTACCGAATGAACGAAAGAATGAATATTTTTATACATGTTTCACATGAAATCTAATTGCATTTTTAGGGGTATCGAGATTTAACGAGAAAAATGCATGTTACTTAAGTGGTCTTTTTTACAGACTGTACTTTTGCGTGCAGCTGGATCGAAGTTCTTTCGAAAGCCGGCATCGTGTAGTAACTGAATTATTACAGCCTTATGCTGCGCGAGTATTAGTTTTATAACCCTACTTAGTTAATCTTTCCAAAACAGAGACGTACTTCAAAATTTCGGTTGACATTTCATGAGTTAGCCCACCTACTGTTCTATATTGTTTGATCACTTGGTGATTTTCACCACTCATTTAATAGAGTTCTTTTCGAGCTAGCCTTCAGGTTCTGAGCAGCCAGAAAAGGCCGCAGAGGAAGAACTACCCAGAGTCAAAAATAGCTACCACAAAGCCAAGCGAGGAAGGACTGACTTATGTGGCTCCTTAAATAGAACGTGAAATATAGGAACGTCCCGCCTAAGTAATAAATGTGAACCTGCGCATAATTCCGGAAGGGGCAAAATATTCCCGTGTCCTAACCCCAACAGTTACTCCCATTTGAAACTAAATCTTTGCCCTAGTCCTAATAATAACCCTTTCCCAAACATTAACTCTGAATTTGGCAGTAACCCAAACATAACTCTACATTTTATCTTGACATACCTTACCATTAACGCCAAATATAGCCTTAAACCTAATCCTTAGTCTAACCCTAGTTTGACTGGAAGTTGTCTCAAAACCAATTGTATTGCTGCTGTTCCGGTTATCAGGTTCAGTTTAGGAGGCCGTAGAAGTCAGTCCTATTCCTAAACGAGTCAGAATGCGACATTTTTAGGTTGTCCAGCCCGGCCAGCCGGTCAGCCAGTTGATGCGGCGATTGAGTGGGGGCGACTAGCGCGGCAAGAACCTGCACCAAGACGTGCCGCAGCACCACCACAGAGGGCATTAATTATGATTTGCGTGAAATCTGTGTGTTGCGGTTAACGCGTGTCGTGCCTCAATCTGGCCCTTGTAGTGGTCCAGGACTACTACAGCAGAGCCTGCTGTGAGGGCCGACGCGGCATTGAGTTGATTTACCGGGGGTTGGTACAGTAGATGATCTAGATCATGAAATGCTGAGACCGGTATTTGAGTTGAGGGGACGGCATATATTTGGTGTGCTCATTTTTGTATTTAGAATTGATTAAAATCCCCAAAAGCCCTTTGCTATAAAAGACGTCATGTTAGTTCAGTTTTATTGAGGGGAAACGGAACAAAATTATGCAAATTTTGACGCCGAATATTTATTTAATTTCCTATTTTAACAAGTACCCCATATTAAAACCTTTTATTTGCACGCGTTACGTTATAAAGAAACTTTCATATAACAAAAAATATCAAAGAAGACCACTCTGAAAATGGAAGGTGTGATTTTTAGTTCATGAAAATCAGGTCGAGTCAGGTATGTAAAAACAAAGTCTTCACATATCTAAATCAAAAAAACTTTTCACTTCCTAAATTCTATTTAGAAAGACTGTAACGTTTTATACCGTAAAACGCATTTATAAGCCTGTTCGACTGTGTCTGTTTTACTACACCGGGAACTAGTAGGCGTAAATACGTATATATAGATTACGGGCTACATGCTGTCACTTTTCTTTGCCACGCCGTGCAGCAAAGATATCAAAACAGTTCCTATCGGAAGTTGACTTTGAGCGGATACAAAAATTGGCAGCCGAAAGGCTGCCGCGTGAGTCGTTAGCTAGTATTTTCAAAATTAGCCAGTTCATTCCCTGGAGAATTATGAATAATAAAACAATGTCTAGAACTAAGCAAGGTGGGCTAAAACGGTCCACGAGCAAACAGGACGACAAATTCATTCGTGGGGAACTGTAAAAGTATCATTATATGCCCCTTTAGGCAATTTACAGTGAACATCTGTCGATATTTTCTATGCGCAGAATTAGAAAAAAAATGAAAGAGTTCGGTCTCCAACAGCAGAACGCCATGATAAAGCCATTTTTAAGTAGAAAACTTATAAGAGAACGTTTCTTGTTTGCTCAAAAATATATTGATCACAGACTTTTCTTCTGGAAGAGCATTTACCTTTGTGATGAAGTGTTATTGTTAGACAAGCCTCTGAAGTCGACCCAGGTGGTCATATTTTGGAAGAACTTTCCACGAGAGCACACTACGTCGACGCAAAATGTCAAGAATTGCCGACGCCTGATGGTTTGGATGGCCATCAAATTCGGAGAGCGACCGATCTGGCGTTCAGCAGTGGAGACGATAAATAGAAAGGTGATCATCGGCATCGTAAGGGATGCCTTCGGTTATAACGGCATTCATAGACGTCGAATGGACACTATACTGCTGTAGGGTAATGCCCCTATCCACCACTCAAAGGAGATATGATTCCAATTCAGCCTACGACTATGTCTAATATTCTAGACCACAGCCAGCCTATCTGCCTGCGGCCTTCGAAGCATTTTTATCCCAGCCAACAGCCCGTTTCTAAATACCATCGAAAATCTTTTTGCACTAATCAAAAGAAATCGGAGCAAGGCAAGGAAACATATTTATATGGGACAGAAGTTACAATTTTTATTTAATAATTACATAGGCCCAACCACCATAGACAACGTGGTAGTCTTCATACCCTCCCGCCTTACAGTAACTTTAAAAGCTAAAGGACAATCAACAAAGTACTAACACGTTGTATTTGTTACTGTTTTCATTTTTTGCCGTTTTGTGCAATTTTCCTACTCTTCTGACAGTTATATTAGACCCTGATTAGTTGGCCTATCATACGGTCGATTTTTTGATTTTGTGGTTTTTCCTAAAAAAACTTATTTCTTAGTCAATAAATAGTACTTTATAAACCAAACTATGCCTTCTTTTGAGGCTCAGTCATATTTTTGAAGCAGTATAACGTTCGTGGATGCGGGGTAGCAGTATCGTGCGCTACAGCGATCTAAGTTCACAGTTCGTAATATTTCATTAGATAGGTCATGAACTGTACATATTGCAGCGAGTCAACTAACATCCGAAAAGCAGTCCATAACCACCAGACATCCTACAAATCATGCCGAGTAGTTGAACGCGCATAAGTCCCAGTGCCTACCCATTATGCTGTATTTTAGTATTGCTTTCGAGTAATCCCTTAAATTAACGAATAGATTTGGAAGTACAGCGGCACACCGGCCGGAAAGGATGGTCGTCAGTGGAGCATGCATTCCACAGACACGCTGCAAATCGGAGGTTTTTTTCCCAAGGCCGAAGGAATTTGCGGCAAATCCATTTATGCTGATGAGACCAGTAAACAAGTCTGTGCAAAAACGCACGGACAGGAGATTCCGCCTAAGGAAATAAAAAAACAAACTGTCCTTAGTGGCCACTCTTTAATCCTCTCCAGGGCACAACTTCGCACACGACCGCGTGACGGTCTCGAACAGTTCGGATGACTGGATCTTAGGCCAGCGACAGGAGACCTAGAATTCAAATGACGATTCCATTAAGGAGCCTGTCAATCTGCCAAAAGCCTAGCAAGAGTTACTGTTAGCATACAGAAAATTCAGCTGAGGGTCTCTCCCGACAGAAGTAAGTTTGAATTTAAACTGAGTTTCACGTTTTCATTTCCCCCTAGAGATGTGTTCAAGTTAGAATGAAAGGAATGTAGTCTAAGGTGAATTTTGAAACCAGAATTCGCCATTTCCTAGTTTCATATTGACCCAACTGTGACAAACTCGGCTTCTCCGTGGTATTTGAAACCACGCAGTTTGGGGAAGGCTTTAGTACAGCCAACGCTCTAAACACTTGAGCCACGAGGCCCCGCCGGACGACGCGAATTTAATTCCATTTGGGTCAAGTTACCCGCCCAACCTACTGCAACGTCTGGAATCCACCAAATCCGATACAGTGAGTTGACTGCCCAAGCAGGATGCCCTAATTAATTCATCTAGAATCCACTAGATGGGTTTAGGCGAATTCTAGGTGAATCAGTAAGGAAATCCTGCTTGGGCAGCCAACTTACTGTATCAGATCTGGTGGATTCCAAACGTTGCAGTAGGTTAGGCGTGTAACGTGACCAAATGTGATTAGACTTACGTCGTCCGGCGGGGCCTTGTAGCTCAAGTGGTTAGAGCGTTGGCTGTGCTAAAGCCTCCCCTTGTTGTCGTAGGTTCGAATGCCATCGAGGTTCCGAGTTTTTCACAGTTGGGTCAATAATACTTATTCAGAATCTGTAAAAGCATCCATGAATTTCCTATTTTGCTATTCAATTAACCAGGCTTCGCGCATTTGCCATCACCTGGTATATGTTTGTAGATACCCCATCTCAATCAACTCAAAGAACAAGGTCCACCACACCGAGATAAGGTCTAAGGTAGACTTGCGCATGAAATCTTTCAAATGTAAGAAGACTCGGACGTCGTTTATCTCACTTGCTCTACTCATCCTCACCGTCTTTCGATGAAAAAACGAAACCTAATCTACGAGGGTGGGCGCGGATACAGAGGCTGGCAATGCTGAACAACATAACATGTCAACAAATGTCACACACAGTCTGATTGCTGCTGCACATATACCGGGTTTTACTCGGGTCTCCAACTCCCACATGCAAACAGATAACACCACACTGATGAGGAGCTATTATAGTTTGAAATTCCTTCATAACCGCGACGATTAGTTTATTATCATAGTTCCAAGGAGCGTATGATTTGCACTAATGGGAAATATATTTGATTGGAGCCAGATCACTCTCTTTAAAAACACCCGTTCTGTAGGTAGGCCGACCTGCGAAGTGATTTGGCGCGGTGACTTATAGGGCGCAAAGCAACATTTAATGCGACTCACACAGGGTAAGAATGTTGAAATTTACACGTTTCACTATTTTACAACATTTTAAGTCGTTAACCCATCATGTTACGGGATGTACGCATCTCACAGCCTAGAGCCCTGGAAGGCGGTCGCGTAGTGGCCGGATATACAGATATATGCAAGTATACAGATATGTGCATTGAGGTGTACCAAGAGACAAGGGAGAGTGGCTTGGCCGATTCTGGCTTGTAAGCCGAGGACAGGCAGCAATACTCAGCCCCAGACCAAAATGACCTGGGATTTGAACCAGAGTCCTTTTGTCATAGAGTATTAAGTCTCAGGTCCTGCAGACCTGAGGTTAAGTAGACTGACTAACGACATGACCACACCGCTCTTCCTTGTCATTTCTGGTATACATTCTTTTCATATATAACCGTTCGCTGCGGGACTAACCTTCAGGGCTCTAGATTGAGCTGAAAGGCACAACTGGACATGCGCGTCTTAAAACCTGATCGGTCGATGAGCCTCCCCAGTCTCGTTAAAATTGCTGATTAGAGGCAACAATACAACGAACTTGTGATTCACTAGCATGTTTTGGGATAGTTTAAGGTCCGATGACCAACGAACCCTGGTTCGAGTCCCACTTCGTTTACATCTGAGGTTTGTTAGGTTTGGTCTCCTACCACCAATAAGCCATAAATGGACATCCACATCTCCTATGACGTACCGATGATCGGTAGCGACCACGAAACAGCCGTCTGCATCTGGCCTGTTGCACTCTTAGTGAGCCGCTTATGTATTATGTGTAGTATATTCCCTATGATACGACTTTCGTTGTCATCAGTAGCAAGCTGGTGGGCGGACAGAATGAGATTGCGTGAGGTTCTAATCACAACAGTGAGGTTCAAACGTTTACTTGACATGCATATGAATATGGACAAGTTAATAGCAGTGGAAATGTTATTCCCAAGGGAAATGTCAAAAGAAGGGAGGTTCATCGAGCGAGATCTACTGGAGGTTTGACGTTTTGTGTATTTATTTCGTTTACGTACCTCCAGAGGCAAGAAAGCCATACACACACCTCTCATTATATGGTACACTTTGCTTAATGTGTGGCTCGCCAATGCCGCCTGTGCGGCTGCATCTGATCCGTAGTTCACTGAAGTCTATGTCGCTCCCGTCCTCATTGACCGCGGAGAAAATTGGCGGTGCCGATTGTCAGATGCCTTGACTGTCCCACGTCAAGAAGATACGGAAAACCAGACAGGGGGAGGCGAATTAATGTGGCAGTTGATAGACCAGTCAGTGGACGCCCAAGCTTCTGGCACATGTCTTGATGAGCGACCATTACCTTGGCTCGCAATCTCAACAAAGTCAAATATAAAGATGTGCCCTACTTGCGCGGCATGGGTTGCTATCTCCAGCATTCGGCCCAACTTTCGGACGGTTGGCTTATGCTCGTGCATTTGCGTTTGCGGCCGCCGGCCGGTTTACCCAAGATAGTTGCCCATTCTGCCGCAGCTACAGTGAGTGATCGATCTCACAAAATGTTGGTTGAAATTCTGAAATTCGTTTTCGCTTAGGAAGGACTATTTGGGCGCGGTTGTAATACTGGCATTTCGGCCTCGGCAGAATGTCGGCTTTTAAATGCACTTCTTTTCAATCGCCTGTAGAAAGCGTGCTCGGTAAAAAAATGACTGCTTATGTAGCATGCATTTTTCCCATTCATTCTCGATGGTCTTGCAAATTCAAAGATATTTTATAGAAACCATAAATAAAAATATGCTTTCCTTTAGTCTATCAATAGAGAATCACGTTTTCATATTTTATACTTAAGGAAGGAGTATAATAAGGTTTTAAAAAATTTTCTTATTATGAGACTTTTTAAGACCGCGAAATGTCCATTCACATAGAATCGTACCTGGCTGTTTACCACTGCTCCTCATGAAATGTACAACATGGTCCGCATCCATTGCAAAATTCTATGGACTCTGTATGATATCGCTTTAATGGCATAGAAAAAATATTTGATTTTCTCTACGCGGAACGCGTGCAGCTTGTAGAGTGAAATCACTAAGCGCCAATGCAACGAATGATCAGGCTCCAAATTATACGACAATTAGAAACTTTTTTAAAACCTTATTATACTCCTTCCTTAAGTATAAAATATAAAAACGTGATTCTCTATTGATAGACTAAAAGAATGCATATTTTTATTTATGGTTTCTATAAAATATCTTTGAATTTGCAAGACCATCGAGAATCAATGGGAAAAATGCATGCTACATAAGCAGTCATTTTTTTACCGAGCACGCTTTTACAGGCGGTTGAAAAGAAGTGCATCTAAAAGCTGACATCCTGCCGAGGCCGAAATGTTAGAAGAGTATGCCGCAAGATAATCAGTATCACAATTGCGCCCAAATAGTCCTTCCTAAGCGAAAATAAATTTCAGAATTTCAGCCAATACTTCATGAGATCGGTCACTCACTGTACCTTAAAGCCAATAAACAACGGCCGACATCACCTGCTTAGATATACGGTCTGTTGGTCATACCACGTGTCGGCGAATTGTTGAGTCAGGCATGTGAGCACCTCCAATGGCGCGTGATGTACCGTTCATGTATGGAATGCTCCGCCACGATTTGGGCTGATTATGGCATAACGTAGGTAAAGAGTTTCATTTGTGTTTCAGTGGGTGATTGATGTTGTAACCGAGTGTCTACAGTGTGTCCGTCTGTCTTCCTTAGACTGACGCCGTCAGTCTTTCGTTCAGTTGGCGGCAGGCATTGCGTCCAAAAATGGAAGCCCTTTCTCCATTTTTTCCTCCAGCGTGCTCCGTAAATCTGGAATGATTGAGTTCACTTGTTTCTTTTATGCGGGCTGATGGTTACGAAGGTGTTCTTACCGTAGCGCAACAAAAAACATAGTTTTGTATTCTGCGAACAGGTTTTGCAGGACTGCATCAACAATGAGCCCAGAGTTTGGTGAATTCATCATAGTGCCCATGATATGCCCATACCTGATCCTTCCAAAGATAAAGAATGTCTTGATATAGTGCCCCATGACTTCTACGAAATCCTGAGTTGTAGATTGGCTACTGTCCCCATCGTAGTTTTGACGTATCATGTCAGTGGGCGTTTCTACCGCAAGGAGTTGTGTTGTTGGCGTGAAGAGTGAAATGACACCAAATGACACTATTCTTTCATTTTGGTTCGACTTTGACTGCCATTATTTTGTCGAGATATTGCTGTGCCGAGTACATTGCTGTTTGAGAGCCTGCGGTCAGGAACCTCAGCTGTTGGGATAGCCAGTTGGCCAGCCCATATGCACATGTACCTGGGAGGTAGCCAAACTTAGCAACAGTCACATCCCAGTGTTTATGTTTTTTCGCCATATCATTGTATTCACACAAGGTAGATGCTTTTGCCTAACAATATTTATGTTCACCAGCGTTGTTAAAACCGATCGTTATAAACATATGCTTGATGTATTGGGAAATGGAATTCCCCCAGAATACTGCACTTCAGGCGTCAAAGGATTTCCTGTAAACCATTTCTTTCCCATCAAAATAACCAACCCCAGCCCTAGGGTGTCCGAGCCACGTGCGGAGTTCAGCCATCAGTTTGTGCGTTGCTTGTATTTGCGGCTTCGCCAGATGCATCCCAAGGGGTTTGGACACAGTCTTAATTTAAGGAAAACGTGAAAGCCGACGGTAACACCGTACGCCCACTCTGTACACCCTAAAGACAGAGTTGGTTATTTAGATAAGGAAGAGGTTGCCAAATAGATTCCTTGTGGACTCAATGGAAATTCGTCTCTAACACTTCGACCGTTGCTAATGACGACTTCCATCGCAAACCCCACAGCAGGGGGAGCTCAGGGAAGATGACTTGCGCGTGAGTTATAGTACGGTGATAGTAGACTTATGATGTATCCACCAGACTCTCAGCTATCTCATCCACCCGGGCCCGGCGTCAGAACAGAAAGACAAAGATTGGTGTCCGGACGGTCCGTCTACGCGCGCCACACACGGGCCGATTCGCGCATGATGGGTGACGAAATCATGCAACGAAACGGCTCAGACCCCGCCTGAATGAGAATACTATAGAGGTCACCGTTGGAGGCAATCATTGCAGCCCGACTCAAAGTCCTGAAGGGGCCAAATGAACTCTTACTTGGTAGCTTTCCAACCAGCGACTTTTATCGCGTCGCGATAGGATCAAGCACGTCAGGTTCTTCATGATGTAGAGTATACGCTGAGTGCTGTGAATGTACAATTCTCAAAGTCGACCTTACTGTTTATTACCTCGCTCAGACACCGGTCCACTGTCCAGACCGGTAGGCCATCTGATGCAGGGCTTGGGTGCAGGCAACTGACGCGGCAGGAACCCGCGCCTAGGCGCGCCACAACGCCCCAACATATAGCATTTGTTGTACGTGTACAGTTCGAATAATGCGCGCTTTACCTTATCCGTTGGTGTCTGCCAATCTATGAAAGGTCGGTAATTTCTCTAGGCCGTACACCACGACTCAAGCATCAACATGCAGGCCGAATTAGATTTCGTGTAAATTGGCGATAATCAATCCGAACAAGACTTTACCCCACAGCAATTACCTATTGGTAGGAACTTCAGGGCAGTATGGATTCTTCAGACATGCTTAAATTATAACTGCTTTGCACTTGCAACACCACGCACCTGACAAAGCCCGGGCAACTTCACGGCTTTTCTGAAGTACGTACCTTTCATCAAGATTTTCCTGATGCATATGGTCTGTTTAATATTCTTTGTCTCCTACTAATTTGACGAAAGGCGGTTTACTAGCTAATTCCGCTTTACCAGGGAGATTTTCCTTCGCTCAAAACCGCCATTCGGGTGAAAACATGAGTCCCGAAAATTTATGCATGTCTCTAATGAGACTTCAGCAGGTCAAAACAAACGCTGATAGGCATTACCATAAATTGCCTGTTCGCACTGCGCACCTCCTTTCAAGGACACGTCTGTAGGTAGAGTGAGGATCCAGGTCAACCTGAATTGAGGCTTGGGTCATGAGGTTGAACAAGGTTTCCTAATAGCAGTTGAATTCGCAGGTATCCAGTGTGTTTTCCAGATGCTTTATGGCGTATATCACAAAGAATCCTGTTGTAGAAAATTCCGCACCTAAGAAGCAGTAAACGGTCTTCTTGGTCTGAATTGTTGAAATTTGCAAGATAAGGGGAATAGCATGGTCGGATTCATGGTGATTTACTAAGAATAAGCTATAAAAGCAGCTTCGGGGCATCAACGAATTGACCTTTTGGTGTCAAACTGACAGAATGCCACCGTCGAATATGTTTGCTGCTCGGGATAATCTGCCTCAAAATGCCACGTACCATAATAAAAATGAAATTTGACTGATTTTTTAAAACAATAATTTGCAAACGAAAGTAGCCTCCAATTCCACACACATAAATTCGTTAACAACTGGTGAGATCTGGCAATAGGCGGAAATTAGAATATTTCCTACACAGTTTCTTAGACTGCGGTCCTATCGAAAATGTTCTTCATTACCAGCGAATACAATCTACCATATTAATGCAACGTCATGCGAACACAAAATCCAATTTAGTTCTATTATAATTTCATCGAACGCTTTCTGATCTTACTGGGAATGTTCGTCTTTATGGCAAATGTGGACAGGTGAGAGGTGCCTGTTCCGTCATTATTTTATGCGGGTGTACCCAAACTTCCAACGTACGTGCACATCCATTTCCATTCCAAATTTGATATTGAAAAATACGTATATCGGCGGAAAAAAGAACTAATTCGTAAAATATACCAGACAAAATGAAAATTGTAATTGCGCTGATACACAAAAGTCTAACAAATTTGGAATGGAAAATCTTCCTAACGAACAAGTTTTCGAATAACTTTGTATTTTAAAACTACCAAGACGGAATCCGATCATATGTCCGAGAAAGTGATCAACTCAAGTCACCTTTTACTAAAGCGCACAACGGGCTGATCTGCTAGTACATCTCTCAGTAAAACGGCATGTCTGATCAGAGTTACCATCTGGTCCTTGACAGAGAAGGTGGCTAGTAATAAGCAGGATAAATCTTGCCTCCCAAAAGGCCTTCTGCAATGCCCAACTTTTAAAAAAAGCTTGCAAAAAATAAGGACACCTTAAAGGGCGAGGAAGTTGAACAAATAGCCCTTGCTGCTTTAGGCAGTCTAAATTGGTTACTAGCTCAAAAGGAACTATTGTTCAGCTGCAGTCCTGAAAGGACTTACCTTGCTTTTAGTCCATTGTTCTCAGTTTTGTCACAAGTGTTTTTTTGCAGTGACCTCATTCCAATTTTATCCCATGGAGACGCCCTCGCCGTCATGTAACTTTGTCATAAATATTAAATGCTCTTCCTAGTCGTTACGCAAAGGTCGACTGCATATTTGCGTTACTTCTAGGCTCGTTAACGTTCTTCCCCTTGGTGTGCTAATCCGGACAAACCTATGACCGAGATGGCTAGTTATTGGGCGCCGAACAAGTCACGTTTACAGCAACCGGCCTTTCATAAGAAATGTTAACTGAAATTTCACCATTTGTTCTCTATTATAAAGAATCATTGACTTAGCTTTTTAATACATATAATCGCGGATGATGGTTTTAGGCTATTTAAGTCACGTCAGATTGCCAGACTTTTAATGGACTCATTTCCGACGGCCTGCATAAGCCCCGCTGCGTAAAAAAGTGACTATTCGTATAAAATGGGTTTTCCCGATTAACACTTGATCTCCAAAATATTTTGTAGACGGCATGCGTAAAAATAATATTTTTTGCGCTCTTTAAATTTTATACTCGAACAATGTACATCCTTCTGTTTAAGGAAAATTTTAAATCCCCGGGCATGTTTTAATCCCATCCAGCTGCTGTTGCAGATTCGTTTAGGATTTATAAATTACTTGCTGTGTAAGCTTTGTATATGAAAAATCGTATATGCCTCCACGTCCTTAAAAACTCATGTAGTGTTCACATAATTTTGCAATGGATGAGGTCCATGTAGCATACTTCATAAGCAACATTATTAAATATTCAGATGCGATAATGTAAAACTGAACAGAACAGAACTAAAACAGAAGATACGCTTTCCTAAAGCATGAAATTAGAGGAAGTCGTAATTTACTCACGTTCATGTTTTTGAAAATTTATTTAAATTTGTTGTGAAATTAAAATTCAATAGATATATTCGTGCTATTTACGCGACCATTTTTGACAGGTATGGTTTTTGAAATCGACAAACATGAAGTTCATCACAAATGTCGCCTCCCTGCTGTGCATTATTTATCCTATAATTATGCTGTACCATTATCGGTCTGACACCCCCATCTAAGTAATCCTTCCTAACGGAACGCACATTTCCGAATTTTTGTTTATATGACATGCGATAGGCCAGATGATGCAAGTTTGAACCTACAGGACAAGGAAATAAGTGCCACTTGTATTGAAATGGGCCTTGAGTTCGAATACGGGTTATGATTGGGGATATGGGAGGAGGATCAAGATTGATAGGATTACGAAAGCTAATTATGGGGATAGAGCACGGGAATATGCACTCTTCGCGGCAGTGAACGCAAAGCCACCTCTTGTACGGAGAAATTCATATATCCGTTTCAAACTTTTGAATCTGTTGCCGACGGCCATCAGGAGATCCTTGTTCAAGGCCTCGCCGCGTCAGGGGGCGTCAAGAAAACGGTTCCAGACGCACTGAAATGCAGCCACTTCACCGGACTTCAACTCGGATGCACATGCGTAAACAGAGTCGCGGCTGCCCATGAGCCACTTGAACGTACCTCTACCCTAACAACCTCAACACAAGCCACTTGAACACAACCCCCTCGAAAAACCAACGCCGACCATTTAGAGACGACTTCAGATTGCCAACGAAATCTACAAAAGCAGCTGCCGCCACTGCTTCAAAGAGTATCAGGCGTGACTGGACGCAGTTGACACTACCTCTAACTTCAAAAATGGCCACCGCCACCTGAGAGGACAACTCAGGGTTCGATATACACTCATTTTGGTGACTTCTGTCTTTTCCTACAACGCGCGATTTGGTCTAAGGATTGTAACTCCCTGAACACACTCTCACCGCTTAAACGCCATAAGTCTATTACGTATTACCTGAGTTGAATTGTGATTATTTCAACTGATTAAACCAACGCTGACGTTGGGGAATATTTCAATGGGTGAGCTTCAAATAATAACTCCGTAATTTCAAGTTTGCTGTAGACATGTTGAGAGCTCAGGTAGACACATTTCACCCAGCCGTAGAATGTAGACAAGTGCGCACGTTCAAAAGACGTTTTCTGGTGCCTGAACGCGTCCATTAACAGCATTCTATTGTAGCTCAGAATTATGAAAGCTGGTAGGCATGTTGGGTACAACACCAGTATTTGATGCATATTGACCCAACTGTGAAAAACTCGGTCCCTTTGTGGGATTCGAACCCACGGCAGTGAGGGGAAGGCTTAAGTACAGCCAACGCTCTGACCACCTGATCTACGAGACCCCGCCCGACGACGCGTTGGCTGTACTAAAGCCTTCCACTTACTGCCGTGGGTTTACATTCCACCGACGCGCCGAGTTCTTCACAGTTCGGCTAATATGAATCAATATTTGACCCAATAACGAGATTGCACCCTGCCTACAAGACCATCCGATATGCACCAAATTTAAAAAAAATTTTGAATGCGCATAAGTGCGGCGCATCGGAATGGTGCGGATCACATTATCCACGACGAAACATCGTCAAAGTCTTAAGCAGTTATGTTCTGCCTTATACAGGCAAATGCACTATAACGTTCATCCAAAACAGGCAGGATGACTGTCTGGCATCTACGAGTCTAGGCTTGCAACAGTTTTTGCAACGTCTGAGTAGCGGCTTTATGATGTTACCCGAAAACAAGGCCCGCATAACGAAAACTAGGCCGTCGTCACCAGACGCGCACATCCTTTTAATCCTTCTCAGTCCTTTGTTATCGAAAACACAGGTGTTACCTCCGTGGCCTTC
Source organism: Spirometra erinaceieuropaei (assembly GCA_902702965.1). NCBI lineage: Eukaryota > Metazoa > Platyhelminthes > Cestoda > Diphyllobothriidea > Diphyllobothriidae > Spirometra > Spirometra erinaceieuropaei. The sequence goes on along the minus strand of CACRXP010000038.1, from coordinate 775,824 downwards.
ATTCTCAACAGTCGGCGACTGCGAACTAGGTGAACCGAACAAGGTTCCCTACAAGAGTTCCACGTGAACAGTTGCAAATGTTGTTTTGATGGAGATCGGCTGTGGTCGTTGTGAATGTGAACGAACCCCTTTCTGCCTCATGTTTGTCCTAATATTTGCAGACTGAGAGAGCGAGCGGTTGAGCCGCGCTCAAAAAATACTTTTCAAAGCACTTAGCACGTTGTCTTTGCTCTTTTTCGCCGTTCTAAGTATGCATTTAATGACCGCTCCTAGTTCACTGAGAATACTTTAAGATAAGTGCGAAAAGTTATCACTTGAGGGAAATAGCATAACAAAGGTGTACTTTAACGGAAAAGTGGCATGCTAGGTCTCCGTCCACAGTACTCTATAAGCAGAAGAAAATACGACGTTAATAATCCGATCTACTCCGTTATGGCAAATATAAGGTACCTAGTATGTCACACGAAGTTTTGAATGAAATTCCTGTTTTTTGCCGATTAGAAAGGGTTGCTTAGATAAGGTTAAGATAGCAACCATCCTGCAGCATATCAAAGCGTGTCATTCATCCCAGTGTGTCGGCTTTGGAATGAGCTCCCTCACAACCGACGGCAAGAACAACATTCGGTAAAAGTAACTATTTAAACAGCATGAAGTTTTCCCATTCATTCCTTATATCCTTAAAAAGCTGCACATATTATATGGAAAGCATGGGCGAACGTGCATCTTTTTGTGTGCTTTTGGTAGCAAATATCGTCTTCTAATCGTATTCTTGAACGCAATTTTCCTCTTAATTTTTAGAATCGTATTTCAATTTTCAAACAATTTTGAGACGGACCTGCCGTTTACTTTGTGCTAAGGGTCTTTAAATGTCATTCTGTACACCCTTACTGTACTAAAAGTAATATACCACACTTTTAAGAATAGACTATGGATGACCAATAAGATTTTGCAATGGACGCAGCGGAAGAAATGCCAGTAAGGATAGGGTGAAGGCCCCCAAGCATCCGTGGCATACAAAGAATACCTTCTAAACTTATTTACGAGGACTCTAGTCCGAAACGATTATTTTGGCTTGAGAAGTTATCGTTGTAAACACTTAACATTCAGTTTTAATTGTTCTTCTTAATTTGTTTGCTATATGTCAATGCCTCAAAGCTTATCCGTTCGAAAAACCAATTTATTACTTATCTATATTTATTTTGCCATTCCTCTATGCCTACCTCGCCCCGTCGTAAAATCCCGATTAACACCTCTCTTGTAAGACAGGCATCTTTGGCCGGTCGCGAGTTTGGGACCCCTCACCCGATCGTTGCCAAAATGCCGTGTGAATAGACATTTAACAGCTCTTAAAATGTGACAAGTATGCTTCATACACTAAAATGAACCTTTTCTTTTAACATAAAATCTAAAGAAAACGTACCTTTCTACCAGCTGAGTTAAACAAGCATAATTGTATGTGCGTATTCTACGAAATGCATTGAATTTTGTAAGGTCATCGAAAATGCATATAAATTTGCACACAACCCAAGAAGGCACATTTCGGAATTATGCCTCACAATAATCAATACTAAAATCCGTCTACGTAAAACTTTTTTATCGCAAACACACCTAGCATCAGAACTTTTGAAAAAAGGCGTGGTTCACATGCTTCGTTGGTTGGCGTCTTTGCGAACGCGGAAATGCTCAAGGACTCAATTATATGTCTCTACTCGTGTTTGGAAGTATTAATCTCATGACCTGTTTGCTTAAATCTTACTTGCCCCAGAGAGTAAGAACCTTCCAAGTAATGTTTAATATGTGAGTAACCTGAACAGCCAGTCCGGGCTAGACCGGACTACAGTAATGAATTAAGGTTTAAGCCAAAACCGTCAAAGTACTGAGACTGAAGGGCAGAGAGTACGTTTCTGACGTCAAGGGGCGGTGACTAGTACAATAGAGTACACAGGGATTCTCATAGAAAATGAGAATGAACCTTGAGAACTGAAAACTGAAATGATGTTTCCCTTTTTGCAGGTCTGAACAAATGGCAGCCAGGAAGGTTAGGGTCCTGCAACATCATCCTGCTCCGAATAAACAATGCTAAACAGGAGGTCTGAACAAGGAAGCTTCATAAAATACCCCGCTTGTTTACCAGAATTCGCATACCAGACCCCTCTGCCAATGCTTAAGAAAATAAATTCCGCCCTACAAAACCGTTAAGTAAATTTGAATTGCGAGCTGATATTCAAGCTGAATGCGCTCACGTATTAAAAATTTTTTTGATGTTTACAATCGGGTTGGATGTCTGAGCCAGAAAAAGCGACAGCTTGAAAACAAGGGTCGACAAGACTATTGAATAATATCCGTAGATTTTATTCTGTTCTGGACGCGAAATCTACTCTAATAAACACTTGGCTTGCAGTTATTTTAATTGAATGCGCATTTTTACGGGAGATTGTCTACTGTTACCCTGCTGAAGCAGATAGTGTACTACATATAACCGAGTAGTATTATCGCCTTTCTGCCATAGATCCTATTCGACTGGTTTTGTCGGCTGTCGCGGCCTGAACCCTTAAAAATAGGCGTCAAGCTACCCAGTGATGAGCAGTTACGCAGCAAATGGTAACGGCGTGGAGCGATGTTAAAAAGATAGAAGGTAGTCATTCAGTATTTCACCCTGGTTTAAACGCTCTTTTAAGGCGCTCAGATGACAATATCGGAGTGCGTACTTCAAAAGTTACTGAAAATCGATTCTATTGAAGAAGGTCTGTATAATTTAAGTACGGCAGCCGTGCATCGATTTGAACTGCCGACCACTTTGCCATTAGTGGGCCGGTTTTAGTCGCAAAGAACCTAACCATAAGATGCGGATATCGGAATTTAGGATTCACACTCAGGCAAACGTTTGACAGTCTTTGTTTATATTTAGGTCAGCCGCCTATGCCAGTTGATATTTCCTGCCATTTTCTGCGCAGTAGATCTATCTAGCTAGTATTTCTACATGCGCATCTCTATAACGACATCCGGCACATGCGCAACTAAGAAGAGACCGGCGAAAAAGCTAATAGATCTATAAGTCTCGACTGTACTTAAACATGCAGTAAGACCCTCGTTAATCCTTGGCCGTCTCACCTGATAGGTTGCCCGTCGCCAGCTGACCGCTGTCTCCCCAGGCGGGCTCCATCTGCTACTGAATCTGCCTTTGCCTGCTGTACGCACTAATCAAAATCAACCTTCAAAGGTCGCGGGCGTCAAGGGAAGCCGCTGTCCTCCAGCTGGCAATCGGCGTCCCTTACAGACGAACATAATTATGATGAATCGCACTTTTGCAGCATCAAACCCAATGTCTCTCTTCTCACGCCTAATATAATCGAATAGCAAAACAAAGTTAAGTCGATTGGAGACGGACACTGACGAAGCTGAAACCGCAACATCTTCACGTACTGCATACCGTCATATTCCCGGCCGCACATGATCCAGCCACCAAGAGGGAACTCGGATTTCTCAGTAGCAAAAGTGACAAGACGAGGGAATAAGCGAACCTCACATCTGATAGGTTGTTTTACGCTAAATTTCAAGGGCACCTCTTTCCGTGTCCTAACCCTAACCTCAACATTAACCTTTGCCCCAGTCCCAGCGCTAACTCAGCTCCTCTTTTGCTCTTTTCAATTTAGCGCAAGATCATCTGTTAAAGGAGCGAGGCGCCTATTTCCATAACCTAATGAGATAGTTCATACAAACTGCACGCTGAATCAAAACCACGGGGATAAGATTCCTATTGCAGGGGGACGGGGCGAGATATCCAATCAGCTTGCAACCTACGAGGTCATGAGTGTTTGTGCCTCGTGACTGCTTCGGCAGACCTACCATGTAACAGCGAAGAACACACAGAATTGTCCTGAGGAAGTGCACCTCCGCATCTAAATGTCTAGCTTCTAACTCGCCCACGCATCACTGGCCTGTCCGAAGCTTTCGACAAATTGCCGTGCGGATCGGAGGCAGCGGTTGATGTGGGGTGGGCTCCCGTACAACATACAGCATTCGCATTGACGATAGTCATTAACGGCCGTCCGCCCAAATATGTTGAATGCCAGTAGGGCCATCGTTTTAGGCCGGCGTAACAGTGGCGGCCTCAGTGAGAGTCGAACCCACGAGAGCAAATGCAAGGCACGAGTATAGTCAACGCCCTGCGAGGCTGAGACAGGGAGACGTGAATTTGTACACATACGGCACAAACTTGCCGCCCAGTCTACAGCAACGTATGAGATTCATCAAGTCCGACACAGCATGCTTACTGTCCAAGCAGGATTCCCTAAGCAGTCAATATAGAATCCACTAGACGACTATCAGGTTTGTCTAATTCGTAGATGCATTTAAGGTGTTTGAAGTAACATGGCGTAGTCAAGGCCTCGTAGCCCACGCCGTCAGTGTTGGCTGTGCTCAGGCCTCCTCCTTGCTGCCTTTGGTTTGAAGCCCGAAAAAGTCACCAGGATTTTTAAAATTGGGTTAAATGAATTATTCAAATCTGACAAAAGGCCTCTGAACATGAATTAATTCAGGCAACCAGAATTCATAGCATATCCAGCCTAAGAGACGGGAATTTCTCCAGTGAATCAGGGAAAGAGAAGAACATTATTTGTCGCTTGGCGGGCGACGTGTCACATTATGTCAGAAAGAGTTAACATTAGTGCGCAGTTTTTGATTAAAGTGATGCACAGTTGTCTACACACAATTTCGAATTCTCTACACTTTCTACGACGTTCTTGCGTGGCTTAGTCTATTGGAGGACATTTAAGACTGTCAATAGAAGCGAAGAGCCGAGTCCCAGGAAGTAGTCTTGAAGAAGGAGACACGATAGTCCGGACAAGAGCTTTATTAGTCCGACGTTTCTGATTCCTTCTCGAATCCATCATCAGAGACAAAAGAGCAGAAAAGGGTGGTTGTTGCACAAGGGGCTGCGGTATTTATAGGATGCAGCAGCCATGCTACCGCATACCTATGAACGTTCACGGCTTCCCCCTTCATCCGGGATTGTCATACTTGGTGTGATCATTGCTTGATGGCCGACATTCGAGTCGATAATTGCTGCAATTTCATCACGTGCGTTGGATGTTGGCGTGATGATTGCTCGACCATCTGACGCGTTGACCCGGGTGTTGGGAAGAGTGTTCACCAGTGCGCTCCCCGCGTGGCCAATTACTCCGCCTAGACGAAGTCTCAGCACGCTGTATTGAATGGGAAGATCGTTGCACTTGTTGATGGACTGGGGGCCAGTAAACCATGATTCCAATAGCTCCCGGCTCACTCGGTTGTCACCTCTTGCGAGAATTTCGGCCTCATCGAATTTAAATGTGTGGCCGGATCTCGTCGAATGAGCCGCAACTTGAGAGGTGGCGTCATTTCTGCGCACCGCTGCCGCGTGTTCGGCCATTCTCGTTCGGAGCTGTCTTCCGGTTTCTCCGACGTAGTTGCTTTGTCCGCAACTGCACCAGATCCGATAAACGACTCCGGACGTTTCTTGTCGTGGCAGTGGGTCTTTCGGTTTCATGATCAGACGTCTGATGGTTGCCTCCGGTCTGTGTGCCACTCCGACTCCAAGTGGTGCGAGAAGGCGGCCGACAGCTTCCGAAACGTTCTTGACATACGGAAGTGCCCGCGGTCCGTGCGGTTAGGCCTTTCGTCCCTTTTGCGTATGCACCGGTCGACGAAGTTGCGCGGGTAGCCATTGGCTTTGAAGACCCGTCGGAGGTATTGTAGTTCAGCAACTTTGTCTTCCGGCTCACTGCAGTGCGTTTCGACACGCCGAAAGTGCGTCCTTACACAACTGCGTTTGTGGCTGATTGGGTGGTTACTGTTGAAGTTCAGTACTTGGATCGTATTTGTCGCTTTCCTGAACACTTTGGTCTTTAGTCCACCATAATCCTTGCGGCATACGAGGACATCCAGGAAGGCCAGCTGGTTGTTCTCTTCCTCCTCCATCGTAAATTGAATGTCCGGGAAGACGGCGTTGAGATGTTCTTGGAATGTCAACACCTGATCCCGTTCGATGACGACGAAGGTATCATCCACATACCGGGCCCAGAATTTCGGTCTGTGGTGTTGGAAGACCAGCGACTCTAACCGTTGCAGGACCGCCTCGGCGATGAATCCCGAAATCGGCGAACCCATTGGTGTACCCTTCACCTGTTCGTAGATTATCCCGTCGAACGTGAAGTACGTCCTGAGACAGAGCTTCAGGGGCTGAAGGATTTGGGCGTGTCCAAGACGGTTCTCCGTTTCATCGTATTTGCTTTGTAGTAGCAGTTCAATTGTCTCGATCGCCAGGTCCTGGGGAATGGAAGTAAAAATGGATGTAACATCAAAAGATACCATGACCTCATTTGGATGGAGGCTTAACCCTTTGAGTTTCTCCAGGAGTTCTTCTGACGAAGAGACCGTGGTGTCTGACTCAGCGGTCAGGAACTTGAGACGCCGGAACAGCCACTTAGCCAGTCCGTCCGTTGGAGTACCTTTGAGCGACACGATGGGTCGGAAAGGAGCGCCGTCTTTGTGCACCTTAGGGAGGCCATAGAATCGGGCCGAAGCCGTATCTTGGGGTCTCGCCATGCGTCTGTCGGTCGGTGTTATTGCACCTGAGTTCTCCAAGGCCAACAACGTAGCATTAATTTCGCGTGTCAGCGCCTTTAAAGGGTTCGTTGCACATGGGACATAGAACTGTCGGTCCTCCAGTAAACCTTTGGCTTTTTGAGGGTAGTCTGTCCTGTCCAGTACAACTGTGGCGCGTCCTTTGTCCGCTGGCACGATGACCAGGTCTTTGTCGGTCTTTGTTGGCCACGCGGGGAGCGCACTGGTGAACACTCTTCCCAACACCCGGGTCAACGCGTCAGATGGTCGAGCAATCATCACGCCAACATCCAACGCACGTGATGAAATTGCAGCAATTATCGACTCGAATGTCGGCCATCAAGCAGTGATCACACCAAGTGTGACAATCCCGGATGAAGGGGGAAGCCGTGAACGTTCATAGGTATGCGGTAGCATGGCTGCTGCATCCTATAAATACCGCAGCCCCTTGTGCAACAACCACCCGTTTCTGTTCTTTTGTCTCTGATGATGGATTCGAGTAGGAATCCGAAACGTCAGGCTAATTTAAGACTGTCTTTTTTTTCAAAAAGAAGAAGTATCAGCGTTTTAAATGTTCATGCACTGTAAATGAGCCGGCGTCTCGTTCAGGCCCTCCGCAGTCTGCCCCACAGACTTGCTTACTTTTCTACCGTTTAGGCACACGAATGTGAAGTCTGCATCGGAATAGGCTGCAACATGTTGGATGCGGAGTGATGTTGTTGCTTGTCGTCCTGCCAACTAGAGTTCTTATTAGATGTACGCCCAAACGTCAAGTGAAGCATCATCATCATCATCATCATCATCATCATCATCATCATCATCATCATCATCATCATCATCATCATCATCATCATCATCATCATCATCATCATCATCATCATCATCATCATCATCATCATCATCATCATCAGCAGCAGCAGCAGCAGCAGCAGCAGCAGCAGCAGCAGCAGTAGCAGCAAATCCCCCACCACCAAGGACGGCACTATTTACGGTGAGCCTGTCTCGCTCCCGCTCCTGTTTTCGGGAAAAAGACAAGATGTGAAGTTGTACAACGTCTAACAAAGGACCACCATTTGGGCGGCGGTAGGCCAACTGTGCTTCTGTGCATTCAGAGGTCACAAATACATGTTAACTAGGGCAAGCTGTCAGTTCGGTACATCATGTCTGACTGCCGTAGAAGCCCTTTGAGCGGCCCATTACCTAGCAGGCAGGAGCGGTGATGGAGAACTAAAAACAGGAAATTGGCCTGAAGCTATATTTTTGCTAATGTCAAACACGTTTATGGGAATGGTAATAGAACATCCGCTTGGAAAGAGGAAAATGTGAGGGAATAGGATGATGGTAGGACTGTAGCGATGGACTTATTGTCTCTGCTTTATTGACTATCAGTGACAAGGAGTTGGAATACTCCATAGTATAGCCAGCGCTTCGTGCTCAACGGTCAAGTGTTGAACTGGTGTTGTCAACTCGCTGTTCCATCCACGAACACAGAAAATTGGCCGGCCCAACATCTTCGAATATACCTATTTCTTCAGTGTTCCCACGACAATGACGACATTTTAAACAACAGTTTGCAGACAAAGCCATTAAAACGATCCATTTGAGGCATGGCCTTTCTATACATCATAGACAAGAGCCGTATCCAGTTGGTTGTGAGATTCGCATTCCGAAGAGGAGATAGGAATTTTTAAATGACCCACCCCTGGCAGGACACCCGAATAAGTATGCAGCGCAATGCAGATGGTCTTGCGCTAAATTTTAGTTAAGTGTTGGGGTTACGACGACTGAGGTGGTTCGGGCATGTTCTTCGTCGTCCACCTCAGGAGCTCAGTGTAACTGCCCTCGATCCGGCACCGCTGCCCCATTGGAGGCGTTGAAGAGGGGGTCAGTTCAAAACCTGGCTCGACACAGTTCGTCAAGACATGGAGGCGGTTCTTGGACCATCGGTATTCGGTCTACATCGTTGGCGAAGAGAATGGGTTGAGCTTTCTAGGTCTGTTGCCGCGGACCGTCATACGTGGAGAGGTACAGTTCGGGACATATCGAGGCCGGCTAGATCAGGCATGATCGCAGTCGTATCAAGTACAAGTAAGTTACGGTTAATTTGGGTTAGGTCTAGAATAGGGAATATTTAACCTTCGCGGAATTTCGTGAAAGATCACCTGTATTACCAGAGAGGGAAAGGGCTTTTCTGTTACGGTGCTCTCTCGAAGCTGGTCCCGCCGGCAATGCACTAATATTCTCCAAGAATGCCAGTTGTAAATCCCTCATTTATCGCCAATTTGGACATCGCAGAGGCCGCTATTTTCAGTCGAAACCTTAACTATGGCCTCATGAAGCGGCACCTTGTTTCAAAGTAAGCAACCGAATTTACTGTATGTAGTCGGATGGACCCAATGAATTTCTTGCAACGGTCGATGACAAAGGGAGCAGAAGTAGACATAGAAATCGACCTGGAAGGAGGTGTCGGGCATCCAAGCCGTACTTCAGTTTCAGTAGATCTAAACTTTTACCAAATTTAGGACACTTCGTGGATGTTCTGTCAAAGAAGGATTCCATTCTCCCGAAAGAATTTTACAAGCACAGCTTCTTTGATGGTGTGAGGACAGTCGATAAAATACAACTTTTATTTAGGCGGTTGCTTCCCATCTAAGGCGTTCTGTAGCTAAAAATCTTAACGCTCGTAGACTGAAGAAACCGGAAAAGTGACAGGGCTTCATTAGATCCCTGTATTGTTGGCGTATATACTTCTTACCCTATTATTTGCCCATGGGTCAACTCAATTGGCTTTTAAAGTAAACCTTTCCCAGGTTACGGAGTTTCGTAACTACCACCAGTTGCCAGGACCTTGCGGCTTCAGACAATGTTCTGAAAATGCATCAGGGTCTCCATAAAGTGTCATCAACATTCTCGGGAAGGCGTCGATTTGTATGTTATTTCTGGTCCCTTTGAACAGGCTGGTTGAACCGACGCGCTGAAATATCCTATCAGACGGAAAGTAGCCCTTTATATCTTGGATGACACTATCGTCTCTATAAGGCCGTATGTGTTTCTCAGGTTTTTGACGGCCTCTCGAATTTAAGCAGCAGAAGTGATTTTGTAGAAGTTTTTTTCAAGAAACAGTGCAGAGACGACTGTGGTAGAGAATGCATTGAACACACCCAGAAGTAGTCAGCCAAGAAAGTTGACAACTGGCCGTTTTGATGTATCGTTTATCAGCGAATTTCAAAAACGAAGATAGAGTTTTCCATGCTAACTGATGACACGTTAGCGTAGAATCCGCACGCCGCCCTAGTGAAGCTTAGGAACAGTAAACTCTCAGAGTAATTGTCGCAAATACACGGAGATGGGCACATAGTCTCCATCAAAGCCAGTAAAACGAAAACGTGCTTGTCTTTTGCACTTTTGCAATCACTCAATTTTCAACCTTTGTTCGCGTGTCCACTCAGAAGGACTCATCCGGGGTTTTCATGTCCGTCTTTCAAAATTTCAGGCTGTTGTGCTAACGTAAAAGCCAGTTATTATTAATTGACGTATCCGTAGGATGACAGCAGGAAACATCTGGAGTCATTAACCGGGTTTGGCGCAGTTACGAGTAGAGGAAATATGTCGGAGAAACTTGGAGACCAATATTGACGCGGGTGCCCGAGCACGCAGCAGCGGCGAGAAACGAATCGCTGGTCATTCGATAAGGCCCAGCCAAATATTCAGGCACGACGAAGTGGGCCACGAGTTGTTTGAGCCATTGCTCTCCACCCACAGTACTTTTACAAACGTAACGACCTCCCCTCCATATTCTGCTCTGAGACTTTGTCTCCGGGAAAGCAGGTGGCCACAGTATTTCCAGTGGAATCGCTGTTGGACCGAATTTATGAGTAGTAATAACACCAGTGACCAACAAATAGAATGAAGTTTTGACCATTAATAATGTTTACTGCGAGTAATCGAGCTCAATTGTCTGCAGTGAATGCCGCAGACTCGTATAGATATGCCGTGGGGTATTGCGATACTTGTGAAGGTACATCTCTTCTGTGATGTGATGGATTCGGAATGGGAATCCGGGGATCGCGACTGCTTCCCGGAACTCAAATTTTCGGTGGTGCCGTCATTAGTACAGTCTAATTATGCGTGTGCTCCCACATGGGCAGGCTTCCATTTGCTGCGATTACGCAGTCTCATCAGTCACTTCAGTATGCGCCAGTTTGCCAGAAATCGGCCGGCCGAGACCGGCGGGAAGTATCCAACCTGCTTGCACCAAACATCGTCTGTCGTACTGAACGCAGTCAGGAGATTGCCATTCTGCTGCACCTTACCAGACGTCAAAAAAGGCGCACCTGACATGTAAAGCTGTTTTTCGCTTCGCTCACATATGCCTGAAATTTCACGTCTACGCGAGTAAGTGGGGCAGTTACATATGGTCTGAAAGACGACCTCAAAACAATTATTTAAACAGTGAACGCCTTTTTTACCTAAGCCCTGCTGTTGTGTGAGCTTTGAACTTGACAAGAAAGACCTCGATACCGGCAAAAATGACTCGACAAACCTCAAGTCATGGGAATTTTTTGTCGACTTCAAGAGAATCTGTGGTTGTTTTGTGCGGATCCCGGACGTCAAACAGATTAAACTCTCGTTCCAACAATTTCCAAACTTTATATTCATGCCGAAATTTTCCGTTTCGCATAAGTCACACCCAGGAAAACTGGAGCTTCTTTATCTCCACGAGCATAAATCAGACTGATACTGAGCATGGTCAAAGTGCGCACAATGCGGTCCGTTATTTGAATGCGGCGTCATACGGTAAAGCAGCAACAACAAGTGAAGGATTATATAAAGAACTTCTGGATCATCAGATTTCATGGCTGGCACGGCTGCGCGATCGATACTACTTATTTTTCATATTAAGAGGCTAGTCTATCGCCAGTCTTCGCCATCCAAAAACGCTCTTTATAGTTCCGCAGCTAAGTACACCGACAGTTGCCTCTTTTGTAGTCACGTTCCGCCGGGTGATATGAGTGACGTTGTAAGACGCTGGGTCAGACACGGGAATATGGATTGCTTTAATCTAGGCGGTCTCGGGCTAAATTTTATCACTACCTTTTCTCGTGTCCTAAATTTAATCATATCTCTTATAATAATCCTAACCCTCCTACCCATAACCTTCTGTAAGTTGGGAAGGAATCTTGTAATGGCATAAAATTTTGTGACCTCTTATTTAAATCCTCACGTTCATCACTAATTAGTATGGCTAACTGTTCGATGAGAAAACGGTTTAGGACGTTTAAAAATTATAGTCAAATAAAATCTTGGAATTTCAATCGGGAAAGTCGGCGGAACTGGTAGAAAGGGGAGAGAATTCGTATAGGCAAGCGGTTCTTAGATGTCACCGAAACTTCGCCAAGCATGGCACACCAGTCAGTCGTGTGGAGGGTGTTAGTTCAGGGAGGAGGGAATAGGATTAACTTTTCGTTCGAATCCTGCTATGACATTGCAAGAGGAATCACGTGGTCTAATTGTTTACATAGATCTAGCTTAGCCCTCTGTACTGCCGCGGCTTCTGGATAGCGTAATAGACGTTCATTTGGCAAAAGTTGGTAAGCATCTTCCTCATTTCCAAGGATCGCAGTATGTTGAACGTCTGTGCTGCGCGGCTAAACGGACATGCGCAATCTGAAACCCGTCATCTCTACACAACACGATGGTTATTGGCAGTATGTTATTACCGACAAAGACAAGAAAGACTGAAATGGCCATCTCTGACTTATTATCTGTCGTCAGCCAGAGGTGTGGAACACCTATGGCACAAACTCGCAACCTATTAGTTTTTATTTTATCGCCTGCAATCACTGAGCTACGGGCTCGTTGTCCCATCGGTTTCGATGGGAAATACGCAATGGTAGGGGCGTTAGCCGATCGTTTTTACAGAACTCACTCGTTCCGTTGTGCCTTAAGGGCTCTCTCTCTCGGGCCCAACCAGCAGCCGCACAGCAGCGTTTTATATAGGCAAAAGTTTATTATCGACAAAGACAAGGGAGACTTCAATCGCCACTTCTGACTTATTAACCGTCGTCAGCCAGTCATACCCAATCCTGAAGTGTGGAACACCTGGGGCTCGAACTCACGAGCCGTACTTATTCCCAACTACAGATGTCTGTGCATGCCATAATAAACGATACCTGTGAGATGGCGTGCAGGTGCGGATGCAAATACAATTGGCACGATCAAGGTCATTAAGAAACTCGGTCAGCGGATCATAAAGTAGATGACCGAACTCAGAAAATAAAGTGATCAGTAAACAGAAGAACAGAAATTGTGATTTTAACTTCATGAAAATCAGTTCGAAGCAAGTATTTCATGACGGATTTTTTGCATGAAACAAGAAGCGATTTACCCTTTACAAATACTTCATAGCAAAATTGCAACGTTTTACGTGTTTAGCCGCAGTAATGGGCTTGTTCGCGAGTAGTTGTTCTAATACACAAGGAACAAGTAGGCGTCAAGAAATATATATAGATTGCGCGCCACATGCTGCCACCTTTCTGTGACACGCCGTGCAACATAGATGTCACAACAATTGCGCTCGGAAGTTAATTTTTAGCGTATACAAAAGTTGGTAGCCGAAAGGCTGTCGCATGAAGCGCTAGCTTCCATTTTTCACGTTAGCCAAGCCACTCTCTGGAGAATTATTAATAGTAAAACAATGTCTAGACCTCGGCAAGGTAGACCAAAATGGTCCAAAAGTAAGGAAATCGACGATTCCACTCGTCGAAAACTGAAAAAAGTCATTTATTACCCTTTAAGGCTATCCAGGGGAACACCTGCCAATATTTTCTTTGCAAAAAATTAGGAAATGGACGAAAGAATTGATTGTTTTCGTTTGCTCAAACACACCTTGATCACAGACTTTTACCTTAGAAGAGCATTTTTTGTGATTAGGTCTTATTTTTAGACAGGCCTCCGAAATCGACCCCGGGTAGTCATATGTGGAAAGAACTCTATCGATACCAACTTTCAACAACTGTCGACGCCTGATGGTTTGGACAAAAAAATTGGCGTTCAACAACGGAGGGGATAAATAGCAAGTTTGCGAAAATCCTCATAAAGCAATTCAGAAGGGCATTTGGAGAGCATGCGTATGCTTTCGATACATTTTTCATTGGGCCTGTACGTTTATATGGGAACAAGGTGCAAACTGAAACGTGCAAGTGAAAAGAGCAACCGATTACTGTTCGTCTTTTCACACAAACAGGGTATGTGAATAGAGTGGGAGAGGAGGCAGCCAGTGACAGTGAGGGTTGGGTAGAGCCGTATTACAAGGGGAACGGGGGCGCAGAGAGGTGCACACAGTTAATCGATCATTGGCCACGGTAGACGCGAAGCTTGCAAGAGCTTCTGCAGCTCACACAGGACCGGCCTCAGTAGCCTGATGGCTGCCGCTTCTGCTGTTGCTGATAAGCGTTGACCCAGTTGCTTAGGACAGCTAGGTAGACCTTGTAAATCATACGGAGGCTTTGTTGGGATTCACATGATGCCCAGAAGCAACAGTGTGTGCGAGGATGGAGCTGTGTATGCCCTTAATTGCATCTTTCCTCAGCCATGCCAGCAGGTGTTCTTGTATTCTTCTGGATAGGCTCCAACCCGTACGACCATGGTAGCCTGCACTGCAGAAGCAAATAAAGGAATAAATGCACATGGTGGTGGTCTGCGCTGGTAGCCTATCCTTACATTCCCCGCGTAAGACGGGGTTTGTCGAGGACAGTACCCAAACTCTTTATACCGGTAAGGTTTGTGAAACGGCTTGGTAAATGCGTCGCCTTAGGAGTCCACTCGTTACGTCTCCTTGAACGGGGATTTTGAGAAACAGAGTTTTCTTTCCCGTCGTCAGTGTGATGAGTTTTGCTGTTCGTTTGGCAAGATTCCTTGCAATAAATCTGCCAGGATACCCGTTCTCCCAAAGCAGGACTTGGATTCTTCTAAGGTCCTCATCAACGCTATCTGCCAAACAGATTTTTCTAGCCCTTTGCACTAAACGGCGGGCTAGATTAAGTTTCCATTGAAGGGGTACGAACCTGTAGAAGTTCGCATAATGCCCAGACCAGGTGCCCTTCCGAGAGACTCTTCTTCGAATGCTGCCGTCAGATCTCCTGCTTAGAAGGCGGGAGCCTGCCCTTTCCACCTCTATCGTAAACCTAATCGACGAATGTGCTTGATTTACGGCATCCAAGAGGGTGGTTGTGTTTGTTTTTTGTGGTAATTGAAAAGAAATCGCCAAGGTAGCGATCTTAGTGTCTTAGTTTTTTGATTTGATCGTTTAACTGAAACTTCCCAAGCTTGCCCATGAAGACTTCAACTAGGAGAGGACCAAGAGGCCATGCCATAGCAACTTCGTCTATTTTTCTAAATATTTGTTTGCCAAATAGGAACTGCACATTTTGTGGGCATTTTAGTAATAGCTCCTTGAGTGCGTTCGTCGGAGTACCTATTTCTTGGTGGTCGGTTGACAGGAATCCACGTATGTACTCGACTGTCTCTGGACTGGAAAGTTTGCGAAGAGTGATGAGACATCAGGTTAAAGCATCACTACACCGTTTAGGTTTAGGTCTTTGACGTCTTCAGTGATTTTCTAGGCATCGCGATAGCTATAAGGTGCTAGTTGATGCTGTATAGGTTTGAGTTTCTTTGCTAACCCCTTCGCTATCGCACGGTAGGGAGAGTTGGGCACTTCCAAAATCGGACGGACCGGTAGGCCTTTCTTGTGGATCTTCGGTATACCAAACAATCGAGGGATATGTGTGCATATTGGGCGGAGATTTTAGAATTCGTGATTGCCTATAAAGCCTCCTGCATGCAGGCCGCGTAGGCAATCCCTCATTGTGCTTCTACTTCGTCCGTGAAATCTTTTTCTTTGTCGAATTTCTTATATTTCTTCTGGCCTGACAACATGGAATGTATTTGTGCCACATAATTCGATCTATTCATTATAACTACGCCTTTTATTTTATTCGGTCTATTTACCAAAATATATCTGCTCTCCTAGATGCTTTTACTTCTGTAAATGGGGTTTTTGACAGTAGTCCCCGACTTTTTCTGTTTTTGTTCAGATATTGCCAACTGCAGATCACTAGTGTAGATTTCAAGTGCTGGACACTATCTATAGAAATGGACTTTAGATCGTACGTTTGACTCCAGAAATTCTCGAACTGTGTTTCTAAGTGCAGCTGAGTGACTTTTCGACGAGGTCTGCAGAACTTTGGACCAAGAGGCAATGCTTCAAGGGGTGTTTTATTGAGAGCTATAGAAGAATAATTATGTGCGCACCGATCTGGGTACTTTGGGAGCCCTGATTGTAGTTTCATTTTGGGCATTCGTTGCAGGAGTGAAGATCTCGTTGCCTTCCCCAGCTTTCTTCCCTTAGACTCGGTATAATTGATAAATTCCAGTCTTTCGTTTCCTGTCAGGATGTCAAGAATGGCTGCGCGTTTGACAAACGTGACGTTCTGTTTTTTTCATCTTTACGCGGGTGCTTTCCAGTTGATTTTCAGCGTATCTTCTGAGGGTGACGGAGGTAGTAACTGTATGAAATGGCAAGGTTTTCATTAACATCGCCAAGGATGCCTTCGATTACAAGGGTACTTTTCGACGTCACATTGACACCGTAATGTTTCAAGATACTGCCCCTGCTCACTGCTCAAAGAAGGTATTATTCCAATTCAACTTGCGACTGTCGTCCAAATTTTAAGACGAAAGCCAACCTTTCCGCTTGCAGTTCTCGCAGCATTTTATTTCCGCCAATGGCGCAAACCTGAATCCAATCGGAAATTTTCGTGCCTTTATCCAAAAGGAATGTGGACAAGGCAAAAAACTGTATAAACCGAGCTGTGCCTTGTTTTGAAGCTCAGTCGTAGCTTTAAAGCAGCATAACTTCCCTGGATGCGGGGTGGGTGGTTCGTGCGTTACTGCAAATTTAGTTCGCAATTCGTAACCGTTCCTGAGATAGGTCATGAATTGCATATGTTGAAATGACTGCTGCATCGGAAAATAATGTGCCCATGAGTTCAATCAGGAAACATCTGATGAACAGACTGGTCATGTGGCGGATACAGCAGTAACATTTAACGCAGTACTTCGCTCAACGGCCGCCTCAGTATGTTGGAGAAGGCCAGAACTGTGTAAGCAATTACGTCAAGCGATTCACCGGCAACGGTATAGAGAAGGTCCTCACCTAACTGTCTGTAGACTGTGGATCGTGCCATATGTGATTGATGGTAAAGGGAGTTTTGTGGGTGAGGCAGCATGCTAGACAGTAAGCTGACAAAATGAAAGAAAACACAGACTTAGGCCGAAAGACTTATTCTACGCTATTGTATGACAACGGAAATGAGAATAGTAACTAAAAAAGACAAAAAGTAAATTTCAAAAAATAACGAATTTTGAGTATAGGTGTGAGGTCATGGGAAGCAATCGTTTTTGGCAGTAATTTCTGCAACAGCCTACA
>CACRXP010000038.1:741523-758211 GCA_902702965.1 Spirometra erinaceieuropaei | reverse complement strand
ATTAAAACAGTAGAAATCCCGAAATCCCCTTCATCTTAGCTCCAGTTATACTTTAGGGTAAGGCGATACAATACTTACAGCACGGGTACTAGCAAAAAGCCCATACACTCGTGTTTTGCTGATATTCTGCTGCTGCATGGCGAAGCTGCTAGGGGTTCAGCTCGTTAGGGGGTTCCCCGGCATTCCCCGTGTGTTCTCTGGTAGATACTCCATTTAATAATTGTCGCTTTTTAATTTCCTCAGAAATTATATACAAACTTGGAGTAGATCAGTTTATTCAAGCTATATAGGCTCAGACCAAGAATCTTATGTATGAATATTTGAGCCAAAGTCCATTGGCCACAGCGGGTACAGCGGTACGGGTCTGGGCCTATTGACCTTGAATAAACTGATCTACTCCAACTCCTTAGATAATTTATGAGGAAATTAAAAATCAACAACTTCTAGTTATGTACAGGTACACGCTGACACGCGGCAAATTCAATTTATTTGACATTCTATCAAACCGTTTTCCAGATATAAACTTGCTCTATTGTTGAATCCGTAGTTACAGAATGCCATAACTATCATCGACTTGGATTGAGGGTCAAATAACACCATATAATAGGATCTGGCCAATTGTGTATGACCCAATGCACACGAGATCGGAGGTTGTGATGTGTTTTCTTTCGTGCTCGCTGGTTAGGGTATTTTCCGAAAAACCGTCCTCGTATTTCTCCAAAATTCAAGTCCTATACGGCAGCGACCAATATCAGGAAATGTTATCTGAGATTCAGATTGGCGTTTTAAAACTAAAAGGATAACTTTACAAAGCGGACCGCCGACGTTTGAATGCATTTTGTTTCGACCGCCAAAAAACTGCACCCGATCCAAATAACTGCGAAATGGCAGAATGCATCTCTATGACTGACTTTAAATACCCCATATATCCAGGTATATGTCGTGAAAAACATGAATAAAAATGCTTTTCCTGCACGAAATTAGCAACAAATCATGACAACTTCATCTTTATGCTCGACGAAAGTGCATCCCTGAATTTCAAGGAAGTCTTTAATTAAAATATTTTCGGGAACGTTAAATGTACATTCCAATAATACTGTATCTGTCGTTCAGTGGAGCGTCCTATGAAGCATTCAGCATATTCCACATCCACTGCTAAATTAAATAAGCCCCATTTAATATATTTTGAATGGCCTGGGGCAAAGAATCATTTCCATAGGCGGAAAGTTTACGATTTGTAGACTCTTGACCCTAAACACAGTGAGACGGTAGATCAGATTCAATACTACCTAGAAATTCAAAAACCTGTCAAAGACCTAAATACACACTTTTTAAAATCGAAAGTCTGGGATTGATAGGATTTGCTACCGACCGAGTATAAAAATAAATATATTAATTTTGTTTCTATAAAATATATTTGAATTGATAATGTAAACTGAAATAAACTTGAAAAGTGATACCACATATAGGAGAGCGAGTTCCAGACAGCAGTTCAGAATAAGGCGGTGCGATCGCAAGAATGAGAAGTTCATTGGCCTGACGTTTCGGCTTCTCACTCGAACCCATCATCAGATAGAGTCGCAGAAAGGCGGGTGGTAGAGGCACAAGAGGCGCTGTATTTAAAGAGCACACTCATTCGACAACCACAGCTCTATAATAATTAGCAGCATTTGCATCCATCGCCGGGAGTTGTATGCCATGCGCCGACCGCTTGTCGGTCCATACCCGCGTTATTACTTGCCTTGGTTTTATCGCCATCGCTGATTCTTGGCTAAACGATTGCACGACAGGTTGGCGCGCTGTCACCGGAAGCATTGGTTGTCCGCGGCCTCCGCACGTAGTTAATTACTTCGCCTTGGCAAAGAATACGGAGCCAGGTTGGACAACCATGATTGAAGCAGCTCACGGTTCACGAGAGAACCTCTATTCCGTTAAAGTTAAAGATGTGGCGGGTGCCGCAATATGGTCGCAGGCCTTATTACTCCTCACCGTTGCTGCATGTTCGGCCAATTGAGTTAAGAATAATCTTCCATTTTATATGACGTATTGCATTGGTCGCATTTGCACCATGTGTGGTAAAGGGCCCTGGGTGTTTCATGTTGTGGTTGTCCGGTAAATGCGTTTACTATACACTGCGCTCCTTGTTCCTCTTCTACTTTCTTCTGCGAATCTCTCTGATGATGGGCTCGAATGAAGTTTCTGTTTCCACCGTCTCATCATCATCATCATCGTTATCATCGTCGTGTTGGCACTGGAGAACTCGCGTGCAATAACACCAAGCGACCGACGCATGGCGAATGCCCAAGAAACGCCTTGGCCCGATTCTATGGTTTCCCCAAGCTACACAAGGAGGGTTCTCCTCTCCAGCGCATTGTATCGCTCAAAGGCACTCCAATAGCTGTTTCGGCGCCTCCAATTCCTGACCGCTAATTTAGACACCACCGCCTTTTCGTCAACACAATTCCTGGAGACGCTTAAAGGAGTAAGTCTCTTGCCAAATGAGGTCATGGTATCTGTTGATGTCACGTCTATCTCTAATTCTATCCTTCAGGATCTGGCAATGGAGACAGTCGAGCTACTCCTACAAAGCAAATACAATGAAACGGAGAACCGTCTCGGACATGCCCAAGTCTTTCAGGTCCTAAAGTTCTGTCTCAAGACGTGCTTCAAGTTTGACGGAACAATGTACGAGCAAGTGAAGGGAACACCAATGTGTTCGCCGATTTCGGGATTCATCGCCGATCCGGTCCAAAAGCGGTTAGTGTTGCTGGTCTTACAACACCACAGACCGAAATTCTGGACTCGGTATTTAGACTATACCTTCGTCGTCATCGAAAGGGAACAGGTGGAAACATTCAAAGAACGTCCCAACAGCTTCTTTCCGGACATACAATTTACGATGGAGGAGGAAGAAAATAACCAGCTGGCCTTCCGTGATGTACTCGTCTAGCGCAAAGATTGTGGTGGCCTAAAGACCAAAGTGTTCAGAAACGCGACGAACACGACGCAAATACTGAACTTCAACAGTAACCACTCAATCTGCCACAAACGCAGTTGCGTAAGAACGCTATTTCGGCGTGCTGAGACGAACTGCAGTGAACTGGAAGACAAGATTGCCGAATCCCAATATCTTCGACGGGTTTTCAGAGAACATGGTTACCCGCGCAACCTCGTCACCGGGTGCATGCGTAAACGAGACGAGCGACAAAATCGTGCCGACCCCAAATTCTGGCGAGCGATCCCATACATCAAGAACGTCTCCGAGGCCGTCAGTCGCCTTCTTGCACCACTTGGGGTTGGAGTTGCGCACAGACCGGAGGCCACCATAAGGCGTCAGGTGATGAGACCAAAAGACCCACGGCCACGGCAAGAAACATCTGGAGTCGTTTACCGGGTCTGGCGCAGTTACGGAAAAAGCAACTACGTCGGAGAAACTGGAAGACTGCCCCGAACGCGAATTGCTGAACACGCGGAAGCGGTACGGAGGATTGACGCAAACTCTCAGGTCGCGGCCCATTCGACGAGACCCGGCCACACATTCAAGTTCGATGACGCCGAAATTCTTGCGAGAAGGGATAATTGCGTGAGCCGCGAGTTGCTTGAATCATTGGTTCACGAGACCTCAGTCTATAAACAAGTGCAGCGACATCAGCACTCCATATTCGGTGCTGAGGCATAGACTGGCCAAAGTAATTGACCATTCGGGGAGCGCGCAAGCCGGTGAGCCAGATGACCGAGCAATCATCACGCCAGCATCCAACACGGGTGATGACATTTCGGCAATTAACAACTTGCATGCCAGTCATTAAGCAATTAGCGTACCAACGGGCAACAGTCCTTGATAAAGGGGAGCGCGGTTAAGTACTATAGGTATGCGGTAGCAAAGCAACTGCATACTATAAATACTGCAACTTCCTGTGCACGAGTCACCCTTTTCTGCCTCTGTCTCTTATGATGGGTTCAAGTGAGAATCCGACACGTCAGGCGAATAAAGCTCTCGTTATAGCGATCGCTTCTTCTTCTTCTTCTTCTTCTTCTTCTTCTTCTTCTTCTTCTGCTTCTTCTCATCATCATCATCATCATCATCATCATCATCATCATCATCATCATCATCATCATCATCATCATCATCATCATCATCATCATCATCATCATCATCATCATCATCATCATCATCATCATCATCATCATCATCATCATCATCATTATCACCATCATCATCACCATCACCAACATCTTCATCTTCATGATTTTCTTTTAAATTGCGCTTTGCATTTCGCAAGACGAATCACTGGTCATACGTCAAAATTTACACTCATTTGCTTGTACTTCACACAAATTTGTTTCAAATCTAATGTCGTTAATGTACTCAAGAATTCAGCTAACTCATTTTGACAATTTATATTTAGAAATATGTCTCCTTTTATTATTTGATAACGTGACTACTGACTTGCATCTAATGCGCGCTTTTCAACAATATTCGTTTGCAACGATAATATCTGATCGTGTCAAAATGCTGAGCAAAGAAATTCACTGCGGTCGACTTTATACAAGTCAGCCTGCCCCGAGATTTCCTGTCCGCATGTGTCACCCGTTTATGACTGAATGTTTCCAGGCCCGCCAAAATTCTTAAATTTGTTGTGCATTGTCTCTTAAGGTAGTCGTTAGATGAGAATCGGTAACCAACAAAGGTAGATGCTAGGTAAATAGACCTTGAAATTTATTTGCATAATTAGCTGTTTACTTATATGAAGCCTAGTATAAAAACTACTTGTTGACGAAGGAATAGTTGATTGTCAAAATCTATGTGTACAGTATATAAGGTGAATCTTTAATTGCGTCTAATTTTTGACGGGAGTAGAGCGCGCAAATGTAAAAGGTTCTCGATTAACTGTCTGATAAATATTTTTATTGTTTTTATTTGAAGTAATATAATGATCGAAAAGTTGCTCTGCTGCCTGTTAACCACCCCAGATGCAACTGACAGTCACGCTAAGTCATTCCTTCTGAAGGTCACCTCTTTTGCACTCTCACGGTTGTGGGATCCGAGCAGCGACGTTTTTTCCAGGAAAACCTAATGCATTTTGCATGACACATGTAAACGGCTATTTAGTCTCGCCAGCCATTACGTCCTAGCCAACCCTCGGTTGTCCTGACGTCGCCACATCGTTAGAGTCTGGCGGATGAGGGGGATGGAGTGAGGCAGAAGCCGCGCAAGTCTGCTTTACTACAAATTAATCCAAGCGCTGGACGTTGTCGATCGCTACAGTCGATCTCTCATATTCCTCTTATCTCCTCGACCACACTATCTACCGGCAGATATGCGATGTTGCCTTATAAAAAATTCTACACTACCTAAGCCACCATTATTCGAGTAATATTCAGCAACCTATTGCTGATAAAGTATTTTCGCCGACAAAAATATATTAGAAGGCAAGTAATGCTCGTTTTAGTTAGACTTAAAGACTCCGTTTTGAAATGTTTATCAAATCATATTTGAATGTTGGCACAATCCGCGGAAACAAAGGCGTATTTCATTTAGATACTCGGGCTCCGGGAGTTAATTGTCTGATAAAGTTCCACGGAGATGTTCCAAGCCAAAGAAGACCTTGTATCCGTGCGATCGCTAAAAACATCATAGTTAACGGTTCACCAACGGTTGGGAGCTTCTGACTTACTTGACTATCATTACATTCTCAGTAAATATGCATTTTCGTTCAGCTTTTAGACAAGTTCAGCACATGCTGATCATCATAATATAAGTATTAATACTTAATAGGCTTAAAAGCACTTTCAGCAGTCCGTAGTCAGCCAGTAAGGCAGACAAAGAGAATTATCGATGCTAAATATATCTGGAGACACAATGAAAACGGTTCCTTTGTCATCAACTTATTTTGGAGACATAAAAGAAAAAAGAATTGTTACTTTTAGACGGCCCTGTTAACAAAGGGGAATATACAGGTACCCAGTTTTCTCTAAAAGCTTTTTCTACCCCAGCGCACTAATTTTTCAAGGGTCCTTTCAAAAAAACAAAAAAATAAGGTCTTAAAAATTCAGTGCCATCGAAAACATGAAAAAGCTTCTCAGTTTGTCAAAACAGACCAGAACAAAGTTAGGCGTTTAGTATAGTCTGGTAGTTATCTAAGGACTGAAATCAGCACAAACAAGACACAATTACCGTCTAAGCAGAAGCTGATTGTTTGGATGAAAACTTGAAGACCGATAAACCGGCCTGTGCCTTAGTCCCATACGCCTGTAAATGACTTTAAGTGGAAGTCCTTGTCAAGACTTATCGGTCGAATGAGTTTTTGTTTTCACTTTATCTGCATATATCGTGTCTTTATGCTTTCATCGAAGGAATGGTCTTAGGACTGTTAGTCTCCATATTACTCCTTTGGATTAGGCCTGTTTTAAAGTCATCTTTTACATAATCTAGTTTTCTTGTCAGACACCAAGGATATATTTAGGGATTAGGATGTAACGCTACTGCAATACAAGGTTCAAAGTAAATAGACGCCGTTTTTATAAGCCGGGTAGGCTAATTTCTAGCCAAATTATCCTGGCAACGGAAATTTCCCCTGTCCTCTTTCATGCGGCTTTTCTTTCGATGACAGTGAGCCGCAATATTCGTTTCCTTAGTAACAATTAAAATAACGTTCTTCAGATGAGACAACCAAATATAGGCCGCCTGATCTAAACTTCGAGCGTTCGGGATGTGTTGTCTCTTGAGACTGGTTTGAAAATTGATAACTTATTCTTTGCTAAATGGTAAGGCTTCATCGAAATGGGACATTTAAAAGTGGCCAAACGATTATTCTTAAAGCTGGATAACTACAGAATTATTTTATTTATGTTTGAGATTCTCACATGCGAGACAACAGAATCTGTCAAAACGTTAGGCAAATTGAAATCATTATCACCCTCAATCATGTGTTCCTACACTTCCATTAATGTTTCAGAAGAATATTTGCTATTATTCTACTCTACCTACTATTCTACGGATATTCGTGACCTTAATGGTTAAACTTTAAAGACAACACCTGTCTCTTACGAAGCGTATTAATTTTCCTAGCGAGCGCTGTCTTCTCGTTTCTGCTGTTTAACTATGCCTCCTTTTAATCTCAAAGGATTTTCTGAGAGAAAATGTGCACGCGAAGCTGCGCGTCGCGGAGAATACGGTTAATCCAAAAGTTAATGTCTCTTAAAACCCTCATTCATATCCAAAAGCGTTTTTAAAGAATTTTAACCACAGTTATTGCAACGCCTCATCATAGATTCATCGCTTGTTTCTTAATTAGTGTGACATCAATATTGTTAAACTTCCCAGGCAATAGTGAAGGATAAGACGACGCCTTGGCGATTCCTTTGGTGATGGAATATCAGGCTCATGCAATGAGTCAATGAGCAAATTTCAAATAAATTTTCGTTCTTGAACTGAAACTGCAGCAGCAGTCGGAGATTTTAATTTGCGCTTGGACACCAGGTCTACCAGTATAGTGGAGACTTCAGCTTTGCTAGCGACCAAAAAAGATGAAAAGTCAAATGTTGTTCAAATCTAGCATTTATTTTCCTCGAAAATTCAGACGAGCAGGCATTTGGAGTTGTTATTAACCCCACCCAGAAAAAGACGACTATGCGGCCATAACAAAGTAGGGCAGTTTTTGAATCAGAACTGACAGGCGGTGAGACCGTGTTTTTCCGTAAATTCGCGGAGGGGGCCGTCCCTTTTAATTAGACCATACGAGTTCAAAGAACTATGTTTCAACCAAATGTTTTGCTGGGCGTCGACGGATGAATATTTTAGGACCTTCTTTTATGGTGTGTATCACGCGGCAGAATCGGACCATTTTGAATGATTGTGATGTACTTGATTAAGAATGTACATCTTTCTCACCATCGTATCATGCTACATCGCAAAACCTTTGCATTACGACCGTATTCGCTAAGGTAACTGGGAACCAGAACAAATGAAATTTTTGTTCTAGCGCTTAAAAGTCAAACAGACTTAGAAAGAGCAGTTTTATGGATCTAACAATGGTTTCCTGTTTCCGCTCATGAACGAGTGAAAACGGCTATATTTGCTATCAGTTTTTGTTTTCAAAATCCTCAAAAAGTCACTTACGATACTATTGTTTAACAAGAGCCCAACTAAAACTGATTTGCGAGTAGAGCATTTCGAAATAGGAATTGGCACCCAGTAGATGAATGTTCAGCGTCAACGTTAATTCAAACATCATTCCTGAATGCTGATTATATTAAAGGGATGCCACGGGATAAAACATCAGCTAGAAGGCGATTGGTATGCACTTATCCCGACCACTGATTACCTATTTCTAGTTTTTAAGCGGGTTATGGGACTCAATGAATAACTCCGTAAATTTAGTTCGACGCTAGTTAAAAATCAGAAGAAAATGGCGCAAGCGACGACAAGACGCCGACACAACCTGCGATCCTAAAAACATCGACGAAAAGAAAATCAGGGGCAAGTTAATATGATAATGCTATATAGGGATCACAACATGAAAATCAAAAAATGCGGCTAGACAACATGTGCATAAGTAAGCATCGATCGACCTAAAGAGGCGCGCACAGAGGTGCTATTTTTAAATACAACATTAAAATAGATGAAAAATATATTTTTTAGCTTAAAAGGTCAATAAATTAAATGCTGATCACAAGTAAATGATTATTTGCATAAATTCCTGGAATACCCAATGTGGAAAGTGGATCCAATTGATACCATACGACAGGAGGGTAAGTTGCTTTAACAAAGGCATCCTTTAGACAATGGTTTACAGTAGGAAGAGGTTTACCCCTCCATAGCAACCTGTTCCGATGCGCCGTCCAAAAGCTATTAAAATAACAACAACAACCACAATAAAGCGTGTTATTAGAGATTTATATCTAATTGGCCCAGCCTGATGGATTTTCTTTTATTGAGATCAACCCACTTTTCTCTTCACTGAAACTGAAAGGCCACAAAAGCCTACAAATAAAAAGATTTTTTGTCAAAATTGGATCACTGCTAAAAGAGTGACAATAATCTGGGGCACTGTTAATGGAACACTTTTTTCACAGTGGCGACTTCTCAGGCAAAGTAATGGGCTGATATAGGATTCGAGAAGAAATTACAATTCCTTTAAACTATAGGAAGTTTCACGTAAAAGAGAAACAGCTGATGATTTTTTCACATCAAGCAGAATTCTTATAACAAGCGGAGTAGTTCGTGTTGAGTAGAAAAGTGAATAATTATTAATCCCTTCCGATATTTTTAAAACATGGCGAAAATCTTAAACGTCATTGAGGATCCACGACATCATACGCTGCAGGTGCCACACTGTATGCATGGGCATTTTGCAGGTCTATAATACCTCATAATCAAAAGTTATTTTAACCATGAATAATTTCTTCAATGATAAATTCCAGAGGAGATGCAAATCGGTACCAAATGAATACCAAAAAGTCTTTTTCTACATATGTTTTTATCTTAAAATTGGAGTTTATAAGGACAATAAAAATAAATGGGGAGGATGAGCACTTCCTTAATGATATTTTTTACGGTGCGTGGATTCTTCAGACGGCCGAAACGAAATTCAAACAAAGCCGATATCACGGCGTCATAACATTACGTAAGTAATCTTTTCGAGCCGGATACATATTCCAGCATACATCCATCTTCAAAGTGTCGGGAGGTCAGGCCAGCGGGCACTTCTCAGTGTGACACCTGTGGCACCTGAAGAACTGTGCGATGCCAGCCACCGACTTCTTTTTAGAGGCACCATGCCGTGTGCGGCTCGCGTAGACTGACTGTTCGGTATTGTAATTTGCTGCGTTTGAGTTCACCGCCCGGCCGTTTCGGCATTGCTTTTCCCCTGGAGCCTAATGGGTGAGGGGCAGGAAGCGTTCTAGATACTGCGCCAGCCCTCTACAACTATAAAATCTTTTACGCTGTAGTCAAAATCTCACGCTCATGACTTATTTGAGCACACGGCGGACATAGTCATTCTCAACTATCTGCTCTCATTTCCTTGGCGGTCCCTCGGTCACTGTATCCACAGGAAGATACGCAAGGACAACTTCTGGCCGGCTCCAAACCATCGTTTTTTCAGCACTGCAGACCAGACAGCTACAATATAACTGAGCATAAACAACGTAAATGTTTACGCAGAATGATATAACCGACACAGACAAGGGAGACTCGAATGGCCATTCTGGCTTATTAGCCGTCGTCAGCCAGCCATACCCAAGCCCGAAGTGTGGAACACCCGAGCCTCGAACTCGCGACCTGTTGGTTTAGAAGTCAACGCCTCTACTCACCGGGCCACCAGCCCGTTGTCCTGTCGGTTTTCGATCGGGAATATACAATGCTAGGGGGCGCTCACCGATCGTTCATACGGAGCTCACTCGTTCCGTTTGAACGATCGGTGAGCGCCCCCTAACATTTTAAATGTTTACCTCCGCGGTTTGACGATATTATTATGTGCGAGGTCGGCCGGCTGGTAGTTCAATGGGTCCGGCTGCTTTCGGTCCCTCTGAATGTGACCATTATGGCACTCCCACCCAGTGGGATCCGAACCAAGTGCGATGGCACGCCTAGGTGCGGCCCCGACCGTGCCAGCTATCCTTTTGTTGTTGGTTAAAAAGTTGGTCATTTGCTGCGTGGATCAGGGGATGTGGTGTGAAGCGCCAGGTTACGGACTCGACCGTGCCATACACCTGCACCCTCCATCTGTGCCTCCGGTCTACTTGACTATGTCTTCGAATCGGGACCAGGTGGAGGAGGAGGGGAGAGTGCGGTAGATGCTGTGCAAGTCCACATTCAGAATAAACTAAATCACGCACAAATCACCGTGTCTGCTTCACCTCGTCTGTGTAGCTCACGGTGGACATATTCGCCAACAACCATCGAACGTGCAAGGGCACTGTGACCGTGGAAAAAGTGTATTCACAGAAGAAACAAAATGGTTCTTCTCTTTCTCAGTAATGACCAGAGCTGATTTGACCAAGCCAAAGAAAGATTTCTAATGCGCACTAAAACACTTCGCTTCTGTGCTGTTATATTCTTGCCGTCGAATGGAAATATAAGGGCGATATTCGAATCTCGCAACATGCCGTGTAGGCGTTGTTCAGCCTGTTGACAGCTCGGTGTTCAAAATAAGTAGATTTTCCTTATAAGGTTGAAGGACTGTCTTCCATACAACTTTATTTTTGTTTTCTATTTCATCATTTTTAAATCTATTAAACGGAACCAATTAAAATGTGAATAAGACATTAACTTTTGAAGAATATAGATTGAATAATTTGACACCGCGTTGTTTGTTATTGCAGAATGAACCACTCCAGTGTCTCAGGCCCTCAAAATCTTGTCTAATCACTGCAGAAATTTGTAATTCAGGTAACTTGTGAAAACACGATTGTCTTAAATCACTTATATGTTCACACAAACTGCTGAAAATGGTAAGGCAGTTTCGCAAGTGTTGGTGTTGGACCACATATTGCTGGAAAATGGAAATGCCAATGTAAATTAAAGTATGCGCGGAAGCATAGGAAGCACGGACAGAAATTTTCGACGAAACACTGAGTAAAATAACATAGAGCTTAATTACACCACGGAGTATTGTAGAATGCAGGCATCTGACTGAGTAGTCTGATGGAGGTTTGCTGTTTGAGTAGTTGACATTTTCATGTCGCACTCTAATGCACATAGATATGCAATCGTGTCTGAAAAAAACCGTCGTATCATTCGAAAGTACGTTTTCACAGAAGTGACAATTCTGAAACCTCAGGTATTTGCATTTGCACCAGTATTTAAATCCTCGCTCGAGTATTCCTGAAACCTACTACGTGCATGCTAACATTTGCTGGTCAAGGAGCGTTTACGGTGACCACTGTTCACTGTAATATTCTGCAAACACCAGTGGGGGGTTGATGGCGCCAAGAAAGTTTATGAAACTTCAATTTCAAAATAAGCGCAAAATGCTGCCTGCAATCATAGGGCACGCATTACACGAGTTGTGTTTAAAAATAACCTGTCTTTAGTAAACTTTGCAAAATCTGTATGCACGTAACGTGCAAATGTAACATTCAGCTATGAGGTAGTGTAATAAAAGCGGAAATAATGCATGTTTACGCAAGTATATTTAAATATAAAGACGTGCAGACTATCGGTAGAAATAATGCCCGCCAAGCAAAAAGTGCTGCACTTAAAGTTTCACATATATAGGTTAATAAAAGGCTACTATTCGGGAGACAGAGTGCTACTCTGAACGACAAACCGATAATTAAGCTATGAATTACCCGATGAGTGACGTTAAGGAACTTCAACCGACGTTTGTCGTGGTCGGGCCCTTACGGCAACAAGCAGGCATATTTCCGGGTATATTTCTTAGCAAAGCTGACCGGCCTTAAAATATCTAATAGTCCACCGTTAGTTCAAAGATTTCTAAGAGTACCACTGACGTGCTGGGCTGGGATGTCATTTATTACGTTTATTTAAAGTCGCTCGGTAGAGCCCGTAGACAATTCTGATTGATGTTATCCACGTCATTAACATGGCAGATATATAATTTAAGGCATGAACGTTAGCAATAGTTGCCTTATTTCAAATCAAACGCTAGCATTGGACTAAGGATATGCCCATCAAGAATTATAATACCCTTTATGAAGTGAAAGGAGACGGGTGGCCATTAATCAAGGCAAACAGGACTGTCAGGCTGAGAAGAATAATAAATTTCCACTCTTAAAATGCTACAATACGCCGCATTGAGCCCAAAACTAAGTAATAGTGTGCACGGAAAACTGGATAACTGATTAATCATAAGCTTAGTCACATTATGCTCTAGACCTACGATTTAATTGTCTAGTCACATATTCTCAGTGTTAAAGCAATGATTTATTTACTTGTAAAATGCATCTTTTTGGTCTCTTTACTCAGCGTCTTATAAACACAGGTGCACTGCGTATGCATGCAACCTGCTTAGTTAAACAATGTTAAGTCAACAAACTCGGGAAATATTTAGATGGAGCGCAATTAATGGTAGGCAATATAGGTTAAATCTACGCCCTCAGGCTTGACTAAAACCCCTTCCAGAAGTAGTATGTGATCTACTGCGAAATGCTAATTATATGACTGAAAGTTGAAGGTATTTGGCCGGTGGCTACAACATTGGTCGAGCATTTTCTGCAAAATCATTCATTTGACAATTTAGATGTCCTTTTATCTTTACGGCCGTTATTTTTGAATGTCTAATTATTAGCATTTCCCTGTTTGGCACAAACAGACACTTCTAAATGAATCAAAAAAGGGAGGGCATGATTTTTGCTTCCAGTTAAACTAAATGCTCAACAAAAATGTAGAAAACACATCATCTGATACAAAGAAAATATACAGACTAACGTTGTACGTGAACTCCTATTTTTCTAGAGTCTGGGTTAAGTCAGCTCGAAATCCCTGAGGGAAAAGTACGTTTCACACGCTTTGGCAACCTCGACAGTAATGAAAATTCGATTCCCATGTCGCATGTCAACAGAAGCAGAAGCATTCACCGGACAGATGTTTATTGGAGATCTGACGTTTCGGGTAGTCTTTTCGCCTGTCCATCTTAAGGAACTAGAAAGTCATATACATAGCTCCCATTATATGAGGCACTTCGCTTGATGCGTAGCCCATCAATACTTCCTGTAAACTCATAGAATAATTTCGTTCCGCACAATGTCAAAAATGAGATAACTGTGAGAAAAGACTTATTCTGTACACAGGCAAGCTGCCGTTAGTTGTTTGTTTGCTTGTTCCAGAGCAAACTGTCCGTTCGGGGGAACGTCAGTCGTGGTGCGTTGCCTACCCTGGAATGCATGTCCGCATGAGTGGATGTCAGCGGCGTGCTGATCACAGCATTCTTAGATGTTTTGGCAGATTTCAAATAATTCATAACATATATGAATTAGGTTAGCCTAGTAGTCATCTAGTGGATTCTAGGTGAATTATCTGGGAAATTCTGCCTGGGCAGTCAACTGGCTGTATCCGGTTTTGGGGATTCCAGACGTAGCAGTAGGTTGGGCGGGTAAACTTGACCCAAATGTGATTAAACTCTCGTCGTCCGGCGGGGCCTCGTAGCTAAAGAGGTTAGAAAGTTGGCTGTACTAAAGCCTTCCCCTTACTGCGTGGGTTTGAATCCCACCGAGGCGCCGATTTTTTCGTAGTTGGGTCAGTATGGATCATACCATCTATTTTTTCGGGGGGGGGGTGCGGGGGAGTTTTGGGGGACAGATAACACGGGTAACAAGTCAGTTGGTCCGACGCGCGTGAGACGGCGAAAGTTGGTGTGATCAGCCTTGGGGTATTGCGACCGAAGTAAGGGCCTCCCAGCTCGAGCCTGCGAAGGTGACTTTTCGTCCGCTGTCGATCTGTAAGATCGCGCCGTTGACGCGACAGTCGACTGACAAGGAAGGCGCCGTAAAAGAAGGGGGGGTACTGGAGCGTCTGCTATAGCTGCATGTGACACGCATTTCACCGTGACCTTTATCGCTCCCGCCCCCGTTGGCCACAGAGAGGTAATTGGCGGTCCTGACCGTTTTGCGCCGTCAATGCGTCGGCCTTCAGTAGAATTACGTCGCCAGGTTGGCTACAGAGGAGAACAGCCAAGAACGTAAAATCTCTCTCTTCGTTTCTGCTCACATCTTTAAATGTAGGTCGGGGATTATCGAGTGAAGTTATTCCAAGGTAGCATTTTTCTGCTTGCAAATTGACAAAAACCTAGAAGTGAATGCACTGCAGCATAAAAACCCACTTACAAACAACCCATGCACAGCACGTGCAAATTTCTTGCATAAATCGTAGAAGGCAAACACGGAACAGTACTTTTTAAATTTCTGTTTCCGTCTGCGTTTGGCCTTTATCTTTACCGAGTCATCCTACGTTTAACCGACACTTTACAAATTATGGAACCAAGAAAATTTTTGTCTCTTCCGGATAAAATGGATAAACTAAAAGGAGTGCTCACAATACGAACATATTTTGCTTATTTCATTGGCACTCTGTGGGAACCGTGTCACTCAGTTATTTGTTTACTCAAAAATGTCGGGAACTGCATAGTGGCATAAATAATTTCGCGTGTTTATTAATACAAACTTTCGTTTGCGGTGGCTTTCTAGGGCTTAACCGTGAGCTGTCATCCCACATTGCTCAGCATTGTGGACGTGTTAATTACATCTCTGACTTAGTCTGTCTTATTTGTAGCAAATTACGGTTGAATATCAAGTTTGACGACTGCCGCTTTGTGGTTTCATTCCTGTTCTCTTCAAATTAGTCAGTAGCTGCCAGATGAAAAACAAAGTGGATTTTTAACGCAAATTTCAAACTTTTATGATATCGAAAAATCGCCCTC
The DNA here is from genome assembly GCA_902702965.1 of Spirometra erinaceieuropaei. Classification (NCBI taxonomy): domain Eukaryota; kingdom Metazoa; phylum Platyhelminthes; class Cestoda; order Diphyllobothriidea; family Diphyllobothriidae; genus Spirometra; species Spirometra erinaceieuropaei. The sequence goes on along the minus strand of CACRXP010000038.1, from coordinate 742,828 downwards.
AAATGCAGCATTTGGGAGGGCAAGAACTCACGTTCTAAAGGCTGTGTAAACCTATTCGAGACAACATGTCTGCTAAAAAGGCACCGTCGTGGGTTCACACAAGAAGGGAAGGAGTTACGCAGTCGGAATCTAAAACAAAGGAGACAGAGAGCTCGATAAACATGTATTTATCAGTGAAGTCGGGCCTTTCAAAACATTCAATGGAAACAGTTTGAAATATGGCCTTGTAAAGTGCAAGTGAAGTCTTTCTGACAAAGACCGGGACGATAGGTTGACACTTTACAACTCCTATAGACTTCCATCAGTCAGCGATCGCTTTATACCATACGGCGGCGGACTAGATGGTCTAGGCTTTTGCAGAAATTTGATGCCCTAATCGTTAAAGTTAAAATAAATAGGAAAGGGTAAAAGTAATTGCTAGTCGAGCAGTCGTTGAGAAGAAGCTGCATTAAAATTGATACGAACGCCACGTAGGGTTCACGAGATACAGCCTTATGACTACATTTAGTTCAAATTGCTGGGAAATCTACACTTTGGGCAATATCATGCGTGGAGAAATTTCTTTATGAGTGAGTAAATGAATATTTTTGACGGTTTGTCTAGGCAAAACACGAATCTTCTAGTATCTCATGTCAAACGGGTTGCTATTACTTTGGCGTAAGGTGTAGAACTAAGTTACAGTCAACATTATTTTGCCCAATGCTAAAATTTCTTTTGCCCAAAACCATAAGCTTTAAATATGCCTCATTTGAACGTATATTCTACGACTATGAGAGCTCAAGACTTCATGTCATTCTCGTAACCCAAAACGCATAAGCTAAAACCCGGTCGTGGCTACATAAAAGTGTGCTCTCAATTACTTCTTGGAAAACGCCATAATTACGCACATAAGCAAATATCCTAGCTTTCCGATAGACGAAAGTGCACGTGAACTCTAATTAACGTTTTTACACATTTCGCATATTAAATCAGGAAATCTAATCCAAAGGAATTTTTATTCTGACGACATTAAAGTGCACGTCGTCGAGTTAATTAGACCAGTTACGACTCCCGTGGAAACCAGTTGGTTATCTGCGTTTTAAAAATGCCCTGATCTAATTGACTAGGCGCCACTAGGCAGATAAATTCTGCGTGAGGAACGCCAAACAAGCACATCGAAAATTTGTTTTGATATTTTTATTTTCACAAGTTTTAAGAACATCAAAATGGCTTAGGCTATATTAAGACATTGTTACCGTTATATTTAGCCTGGACGAAGGGCAGCATAATGTTTACTGATTAGCCTTGAAGTGCATTTTATGCACT
>CACRXP010000038.1:677554-741179 GCA_902702965.1 Spirometra erinaceieuropaei | reverse complement strand
TTACAGTACACATCTGTTTCGCTTATTTCGTGCTGATTATTTACTCGCTAACATTTGTATTTTGGAGAGCTTGGTAGTTAGGTGGAAATGCTGATTAATTTCAGCATGTTTGAAAGACTTGCACACTCCATTGCACCTGGCATTTTTAATCTACATGTTATCTAACACTATTTGCAGAAAAGAACATTTTTATGATCAGTACAAACTCCTGTTTTTGCTCATAAAATATTGGGCGATATGGATCACGTCGTAAAAATTACAAACATCTGCAATAAATGCGCAAATACTGGACTTTATAAGTGATTAATTACGCAAATATCTAAAATCTACATATCTAAATACACTCCTGAAATAGAAATTCAGTCCCTTTCTCTGACAAAGTCGCAGAGTCGAGGACGAAACTCATTTGCCATGATTAGTCAAACTCAGATAATCAGTTAAGAGCAATTCGGACTTAGCGCGTTCAATTAAATGTCCTTCAAGCGGAAACATGTGTTTTGGTTGTATGTCACTGGAACCTGTATCGTATGAGGCTAGAATAAATATGCTTTTATAAGTAGGGAGCTTTTCGCATCAAAAACGCATCAGAAAAACTTATGAAGTTTAAAGTAAGTCGCCAGCAACAACCACGCTTAACTGCGAACGTGGTTTATCATTTCCCGTTAATCAGATGGAGCGAAATGTAAAACATAATACCTAATAAAGGATGCCATTTCTTGAAAGTGCGGTTTTAGATCTCTGTGCAATTTTATTCTTTAAAATACATAGTCTTCCGCCCTAATACATAAGCAATTAATCAGGCATGTAGAAGTATTCATAAGCGTCTGAGAAAAGGTTAATTATATAAGTCTTGTCTGATATTTGAATGTATAGCAAACTGTTTTTGTGGGATGCAGTATATATTGTAGAGTCTAGAAGTGGGTATTCGACTGCCTAGGTTTGCTGAGCAACATTCCTCTATTTCCTTGCCTGCTGATTATTGCAGTTCGGGTCAGGCAATGAAGTTTTACAGTAAGCAAAAACAACGAACATGGCTCCGAAATAGCCAAGAAAATCCAACGTTATCATGCGCAGTGGAAAGCCGCTTTGAATCCTAGGAGGACGTGCATGAACGTCAGAATATCATGAATTTTCCATTGGCTCTACCTTGAATCGTGAGCAACCGTAGATAAAAGTTTCTAGGAAGGCGCTTTTTGAAAAAGGAGAGTGTATTATTAGTAGTTTTCTGGTCTGATCAGTAGCACACGCCTCGAAGGTCTTTGTTGGAAATTTTTATTTTCTTCAGCGTTTGCATTTTGCGTTTGCGTTAGCTTAAGAATATGATTCGGAACGTCAACTGAAAAACAGAGCGTCGGTGGACGCCCAATTTTTGCAGGCGCTTTTAGATTCCAAGAAGCGTTTCCCATGTGCCGACTAACTATCCTGATGCGCAGTTCCCAAATATTTTCGTATAAGATTTCAAGGCGTTTGCATTGTTTTAATGTTTTCCCTATAAAGTCCTTTGTGAAACCTTACACCTATTACTTCGGAGAACCGAGTTTTCCCGTTTTACGCGAATATTTGTTTGTTGTGCATGTTAATCCATTTATTTTAAAGATTTCTTTTTAACAATTCTAGCAGTATCGTACGTCTTTTTCATTGGTAAGGGATTTAACTGAATGTTTTTGACACCACTTTCACTTTTTGTCCGAGACAAGGCGATTTCTAACTGAAACAGAATTTATTGAATTCGTTAATATTTCTGAGCTTCATTACTTACCGTGGATTTCTACATGGCGGTAAGGCCAGGAAAATAATAGTCCATTTTTTCCCAGTGTGCGAATTAAATCCCGAAAACCTCGCAGTTGTTGGGCAAATTTAATTTCGCGGATTATGATATTTTAGTGAGTCATCTGGGTTGCTTTCCAAAACAGAAAAAAAACAAAAGCCATTTTACTCAGTTGTGAAAAAATTGGCTACCGCCGTGGGATTCGAATGCGCGATGGCCAGGAAAAGGCTCGAGTTCAGTCAACGATCTAGTCACACGACTAACGAAGTCCCGATTAGGAGCAATAAGTTTTATTGCGTCTGGGAAGTCAGCTTATTGCGTTACAATTGGTACATTCAATACGCTACAGTAGACCGGTCGGGTAACTTGACTCAAATTTGATCAAACTCTCGGCTCGCTGCCGGAACCTCGAATTTCAGGTGTTTACTGCGTTGATTGAACTAAGGCATTATTCTAGTAGAGGCGGTTTGGACTTCTACGGAGGCAGCTCAGTTTTTGCGAATATGTTAAACAAGCCATTGAAATCTGCCAAGACACCTATTGCATTTACATTTAAACAATGGCTACTACCATGTAATACTCTAATGCAGTTTGAGTTTAAATACCGTCGTAACCCAGACATAAACATATGCGAGACAGTTTTCGGATATAAAAACGCTAAAAACTCAAACCTTCATTCAGGAACTTTGGCATCTACCTTTCCTGAGCGCGATTTGAAAATTCAAAGCAAAAAACATACTTCAATCGTCTAGAATGCGTATCCTATGATCGAGGGGCATCCATCGATCACACTATGGAATTCACACGTCTCTTTATGCCTTGGGGCCCTCTCTCTCTCGAGCCCGCCAACAGCCGCACAGTGGCGAGTGACATAGACTGAACTGCATTATTGACGAAGACAAGGAAGACTGAAATGGCGACTTCTGGCTTATTAGCCGTCGTCAGCCAGTCATATCCAACCCCGAAGTGTGGAACATCTCGGATTCGATCTCACGACCTGTTAATTTGATGTCCAAACTGGGCAAACTGGTTAGCTGCAGGAGAGTGGGTTGGGATGGTTGAAGCAAGAATTTGATTCACATGATATGTCAGTTTTCACCGGAATTAGTATCCATGTACGGCTGTTGATAACGGGGGTCGACGAAAAAATACAAAATGGCGCTGCAATCACAAGCATATCAAAATTAACAGTACCTAGCAAACGTTTTTGGTGTGATTTCCGATCGCAAGTCCAAATTCATGAAAATTCGTTACGACTGCTAATTGCTGGTTACATTGTTGTCGACCAGCAACCTATAATTGCTTCTTGTTTAGAAATGTAAAAAACAGATCACTATATATACGACTGAAGTATACTTTATAACTGGCATTACTCTTGATGATTTCAGAAAAAGAAGGTTCATGATCACACCTCTGCCCAGACTAGTGCCCAGTAGATACTATAAAATGTCTTAAAGCAGCTGAAAGTAAATAAAGAAGGCTTAGCCAATTTCTAACCGTAAACCGAAATATTCTGATTGCGCTTTACGATAAAATTTCTATTAAAGGTTTCATTATATTTTTATATTCGGTTTCCCGTCTAAAGTAGGCCGGTACTTCTCAAGACGGGCTACCGCTGCTGATTGGGCCTGTTGCTCATCAGTTTTCGTTCTTTATTTAACGTAGGCCACTATTTCTGTCACAGAAATCTAAAGTATATCCTGAAATGGACAAACGTGGTTTGAAAAAAATACATCATATTGTCACCAATTAAGTTAAACGCATGAATCGTACACTGTTATCCTCCTCAAAATGATGTCATTAAAATTCTATCTCGAGGATGTGAAAATTTAAACTACCTCACAATGGAGGGGAGTTCATCAGAAGAGGCACATATGTGACCACATTTAATGTGGGGAACTCGGTCATCCAAAGTTTGGACGGACTAATTCTGCGCACAGCTCACACTGTGAGACAGCCAACTCGATCGCCTACTTTTCCTGTTTCTTAAATTGTTTAAGCTAACCGCTAATCACTTAGCGTGGGCTGCTGGTAGTGCTCGATATTTCCCCACGGAAGGGTGCAAATTTGTCTTCTTGGTTTACATTCTGTCCGTTGTGATTTACATTTCCCCTCATTGATATTTATACAATTAACGTGCATTGAGAAGCAATCGCTGGTACCGAAAATCCAATATTATACAAAATATAATCCACCTAGTTCTGCATCATGAACACTATTTGTTGAATTACAATCGCCGTCAGAATGTGGGATGTTTTTGCGTTTATTGAGATGTCAAGTTGTCGATTGCATTTAGTTTGCGAAATCTGATCAATATGTCAATTATTCCTTATTAATAGGAAAAAAGAAAGGTAGCCTTAAGAGCTTCAAATTCAGGCGATCAGTCCCCTTAATTCACATATGACCGCGGTTTGCATTTCCGTCAAGCTTATTATGATCAATTGTCAATGCCTATCTTTTTTAATTCAGATCCTATTTATGACTTTTGTCCCCACAAAAACAGCCAATTTTCGACAAAACTACAGAAAAATCTAGATAGGTCAAAGGTCCTCCGTCCTGCAATTGACGTCCGATGCATAGAACGATTTTAGCATTCATCCGAAAATATGTGTCAAATCCACACCTGCGAATTCTTGTAGACAAAGGAATTTAACGGTTTTTTAGTCTCGCCGATGAAAACGATACACCGTCAACCAAATCAGAGAGAGTTCCTTCCACACAAAATACATAATGTCGTCTTCGAAACTCGCCTTTTTATAAGAAATTCTATGAATCGGTAGAAGCAGAGAATTAGCATGGACTTGGGGCAGTCGCGTCGGGGTTTAGCAACATGGCATTAGCCTATCTCATGCTGTGCGGGCGACAGATGGTCACGTATTTGTAATGCTCGACAGCAGAAGAATATCTAATCCGTGTTGGCTGTCCTTTTTGTCTCCGATATCGGAGTCCTCTCTCACATGTAAAAAGCACATGCTTAGCTCCACGGTTGTCTCAGTTAAGAGGGAGCACGACTGCCTGTCAAATTGAAAGATATTGTCTCGTTATCTTCATAAAGTAAACTATATGTCATGTTTATTTGGCGTAGCCATCTATAGTCATTAATTTATTAGTTGAAACCAAATCCGGTCTGAGGATAGGGATGTAAAAGGATGCTTTGATGACGAGCATAAGCAAGTTCAGTCGTCATGTTATACTTGCAAAAAGACGTGGAATCATGAAATATAAAATATTGGTTTAGTTACCGTCTAGATTTGTCGTATCCTTGGTCAGGGATTGTTCAAAGCTCGGGAAAGAGTTCATGTGGCTGAAGACGCCCTGCCTTGGGGCTAACCCGTTTGAAGCACTAATTAGTTACATTCACGTGATTGTCAGTACGGATACTGGAGCGCAACAGACCGCACTCAACATAATTTAACAGACAGCACTTTCAAACAGAACTCAAAAAACACAATCCCTCAGGGTTTAGAGACGTCAATTATTTTTTCGCAAAGCGAGTTGCCAGAAAATCATGGAGTTAAAGGCGATTGGCACCATGGTTTTAATAAGCCCAAAAATGACTTGGTTTCCATGAAGGAATAGATCGGCGCCTAAAAAGAAATTCCTAACAAATATATGAAGCCTGATGAAGTTTGCGTTCATTTTCGATTCGTTATTTAGGTCTAAAAATCGGATCGTTGATAGCATGATCTCGAGATTTGCTATGCTTCTATGTGATTAGGACTTGCTTAAATGCTCGTTTTGAATGTTATGTTCAGTTGGAAGTAAATGGTAGGCAACTAGCCCCTGCTTTACATATCAAAACGGCACCATCTAGACTTTGCTTAAAATGTCAATCCGACTACTACACCGTGTATTCAAATGGATCAGCACAAATAATCGGACGTCCGGATTAAAGACTCCCTAACCGTAAGGGTTCCAGCGCTTAGATATTAATTGTTGAACACGGGTAATGGTAGGTATAAAACAATGAGAATGTTAGTATACCATTAATGACGCTGTGTTTACTACATTTTGCGTAAAAAAGGTGGCAACTAGGAAAGTAGACTTCACTAATGGACGAAAGGATGGACGACAGTCATTTTAGACATGGTTCAATAAAGAATGTATACTCCGTTTTCAAGTGTAAAACTGTGCATTCCGTTGAGTAAATCAACATCACTGTTTCTTATCCACGGTGGAAATCTGGTTGCAAGACTGGCGACAGAGCATATAGTCCAGCGCTTCCAGTGAGAAGAGCCCGCTAGTGATCCATGAACTTTGGGGCGCGCACAGGAAGAACTGAAAACGACAACTCGAAGACAATCACGCGAGCATGATAAATCACGGACTTTCTGGTAGCAAATTAAAATAAATTTCAGCTTTTTCATGAAAGGTGCACTTGGCACACAATCTAAGGCCGGCGTCTTGGCAGCGACGAATAAACTATGTCATTCATATTCGGGAGATATTCAAAGAGGAAAATAGCTTTAGGTACTTGGCAGCTAAAATCTATTATTGATTAATTTGAGGTTTGATTTACACAAAGACCAATGTGAATCTGCAACAGAAAGCGCACGTCAAAAGTTTACTGTTTATTTCGATGCAACAAACAGTTAATCCTACCCACGAACGGCAATTGACAATGCTTGAAAATTGTCAGCCCTCCACAAAAGGGAAGAAGTCCGAGACGCAGTACCAACCACAATAAATTTATCTGTACGTTTAGAGCCATAAAACAGCTCTTACAGGGCGTGACCTATCTCATGAAATGTTGGCTGAAATTCTGAAATGCGTTTTCGATTAGGAAGGATTACTTGGTCGCGGTTGTGATATTGATTCTCTTAAGGCATACTCTTATAACATTTCGGACTCGGCAGGGTGTCGGCTTTTAAATGCATTTCTTTTCAATCTCCTGTAGAAAGCGTGCTCGGTAGAAAATGACTACTTATGTAGCATGCATTTTTACCATTGATTTTCGATGGTCTTTGAAATTCAAATATATTTTATAGAAACCACAAACAAAATATGCTTTCTTTTTGTCAATTAATAGAGAATCACGTTTTCTTTATATTTTCTACTTAAGGAGGGAGCATAATTAGGTTTTAAAAAAAGCTTCAAATTAGAGACTTTTTGAGACCGCGATATGTCCATTCACATAGCATCGTACCTGGCAATTTACCACTGCTCCTCATGAAATGTACAACATGGTCCGCATTCATTGCAAAATTTTATGGACCCTGTATGATATCTATTTAATGATATAGAAAAATGTGGGAATTTCTTTATGCGGAACGCATGCACCTTGTAGAGTGTAATCACTACGCGCTAATTGCAACGAATGATCAGGCTCCAAATTTTTCGGCAATTAGAAAACTTTTTTAAAACCTAATTATACTCCTTCCTTAAGTATGAAATAAAAAGAAGACGTGATTTTCTATTAATTGACTAAAAGTAAGCATATTTTTGTTTGTGGTTTCTATAAAATATATTTGAATTTCAAAGACCATCGAAAATAAATGGTAAAAATGCATGCTACATAAGTAGTCATTTTCTACCCAGCACGCTTTCTACAGGAGATTGAAAAGAAGTGCATTTAAAAGCCGACACCCTGCCGAGTCCGAAATGTTATAAGAGTATGCCTTTAGATAATCCGTGTTAAAACCGCGACCAAGTAATCCTTCCTAATCGCAAACGCATTTCAGAATTTCAGCTAAAATTTCATGAGATAGGTCACGCACTGTATAACAGACTTTAAAAGCACTGCTGTCCCATCAGCATTCTTGTTTCGTTAATGAACATTAATTTTTTGTTTATATCATAAAAACGCAAAAGAAAGAATCCAAAAAGGAACTTACGAGTTCTTATAATAGCAGATAAACTTACTTGATACCCTGTACGAGAAATGGAGTCGCCCATGGTTGCAACTTAATATTAGGCAATTTGACAAGAGTGCACCAACTTTTTGGCTACCATAGACATTAAACAGACTATCCGCCGAAAGTACCAGCATGAGACCTAGTGTCTCACTCAACATTCTAAAAATGCATTGACTAAGCCGCAGAATGCAGATCTAATTTTGTCTACGAGTCGGCATTTTAAGGCAACATTGTGGCAATTTTAACCTCAGTTTGTACACCTTCTCCCAAGGGTGTTTTTCTGATCGGCAACAACAAAAAACTCTCACTTATGGGACTTCCGTGTAACTTATCAGATACAAATATATTTAAGTAAAGTTTGCCAATTTTCAGTGTCCTTGATTATGCCAAATACTAAGTATAGTGAGTCAGAGAAAATAGCTGAGAACGGTTTCTTGAATGTGGTCTAATATACTTTAACGGTGACGATTAATTGATCATCTATGATTAGGTCGTAGGTTGGCAGGCGTCTCGCAAATCGAGTAAATTCCGGCATTCTACGATGGCCTTCTCACCACACACAAAGACAAGGCTACGGTAAAGTGATAAATAATATCACGTGTACATTTGCAAAACCAAAGAAAAAGAGCGTTAAACGTTGTTTACGGTTGTTATGCATTCCCAGTAGAGAAAATGCAATTTGAAATTGTCGTTTCGATATATTTGATGCCCGAAGAACTCGAGGAACTCCCGTGAAATTGCAAATATAGGCAGTGGCTGGGTAAGTGTCACAAAATGTTAACTGAAATTTCGAAATATGTTTGTGATAACGTGGATGAGGTCGTTAAATTGATTTTCGCGCCGCTTTTGAATGCGTTTTTCTCCTGATAACTATAAACCTACAAGGTGGATTACCACCTTAGTGTTAGAAAATATTCACTCTAGTTTTAGATGTCCTTATAAATGTGAATGTATATTGTGTACAAAATGCAAAAAAACTTCCTCTTTGTGCTCATTTTCTAGGGAATCACGCCTCCTACATATTTTCACATTGAGAAATCAGGATAAATTTGTTAACCTAAGATTTATATTATGAGATTTCTTAGGAGGTTTAGTGATCGTTTGTGCAGTATCGCATCCGTATTGAATAGGACAGTACAACATGATACACGTTCATTGGAGAATTTTATGGTCTCTATACGTTGTCCTCAAAATAGTAGAGAAAGGTTTAAAGCATGTAGGCTCGCGAATTTAAGTGCGAACAAACCTGCAGTTTAGTCTCAAAAATATTCATTGACTTGTCAAGGTCGTAAAGACAAAAACTTCCATTATTTTGGTATAAAATTTCTAAAAAGACGTAATTCGTTGACGAATGAATGCCTAAAATGAAGGCAAAAATGCGCATTAATTAGATCGTCAGGTTTAGCCGGGTGTGAAATTTGTCGACGATCAAACAGAAGGTAATGTGAAAGAATTGTTTAGGATTATGCGGTATTATAATCGGAATTACAACCATATATAAGCAATGTTTTCCAATCTAAGGCAAACATTTATAATTTTTGTTACGTTTTCATAACATTCTATAGCTAATATGCTGTTAGTGACCGTGGAATTTCCAATCATATAGCATCGTACCTGACGGTTAACCATTGCGCCCTATGAAATGTACATCATAATCCGTATATATTGCAAAGATTTATGGACTCTATGTGATATCTTTTTAAAGGCATAGTAGAATATATGATTGCCTTTACTTGGAGCGCATGAACCTTGTAGACTAAAGTCACTAAGCCTAATGCAAAAACTGCTCTGGCTCCAAATTATTCGCCAATTAGAAAACTTCTTTAAAACCTAATTATACCGCCTCTTTTGAGTATAAAATATAAAGGAAGTATGATTCCCTATTAATTCACTAAAAGAAAACATATTTTTGTTTAACGGTTTCTATAAGATACATTTGAATTTTCGAAACCTTCGAAAATCAATGGGAAAAATGCATGCTACATAAGCAGTCATTTTTTACCGAATACGGTTTCTATAGGAGATTGAAAAGCAATGTAGGTTAAAGATGACATTCTGCCAAGTCCAAAATGCTAGAAGATAATGCCGCAAGATAATCAGCAGTGCAACCGTGCCCAGGTACTCGTTCCTAGTCGAAAACGAATTTCAGAATTTCAGCCAACATTTCGTGAGATCGGTCGCTTACTGTATATAATATATATATCTACTGATATATTTATATATGCAGCATTTTGCCAGCATTGTATTTTCATGAATTACCTTGTCAAATGTTGCTTATATACAAGAATAATTCTGCGTGGGGTTAAAATCGGGTGATTACTTGTGCAGGTGAACTTTGCAAACAAAGTCAACCAATTTATACACATCCTTTTAAATACGGGCACAAAATGGCCACTTAGAGCACACATACGGAGTTCTGGGGTGAATGTGAACACTAAAATTTATATCGCACTAAATCAGTTAAGCCGACCCCTGCAATAAACGCCACTTGCAATAAATCACGGCGAAGGTAGGCCTTAAAAGGTTGAGTTGACAAACTGCGATTATTTTTTGTGCAAAAGACATTCGTGATGTTGCCGGGCAACACTCTGATTTAGTGAGCTTTTAATTACTAGGTTTCAGCAAGGGATCAATAGAAGTCTGGCGGTTAAAGCACTCTCTGTGCCTCCTACTTTTCTAAGCTAGTAACGTAATTATATATTTACGATTTAACTTTGCCTCTCATGCAACCTTTGAGCAAAAGCGGTTTGTCACGCGTCATCACTCGGGTCGCCTTGCTAATCTTTAAGAATTGAGGTTAAGCCCATGGTAGAAAGGATGAAAAGTCGAGTATTTGATTCATGCACGAGCAGTATATCAATACTAATCATGTGAATGCGGGCTAAAGAAAATTTCTATAACGTTTCTGACATCAGCTGTGGAGGCGATAAAGGCCATCTTCAGCCATTTCCGATCAAGATAACGAAATATTTTAAATAAGCCGATAGATTGTAAAATGTTGTGTACATGCTCAGAAATAATTTTGTCATAATATTTTGTTTTGAAACAAATTTTTATCTGGCGAGACCGATTTACCCTAGGATAAAGCACAAATAATACCAGGGCGTTGGCCACGAGGAAGAATATCCCCGACAACAGATTATACGGATGATTGTCGGAATCGAAATGGTTTGATAGGCTTGATGACCTCAGATACTGAGACCATTACTCTCTTGACCGTGACAAGAGTGAGGCGCACTGTCCTCCAATACTGTTAAAAGGGCAAAAACAGTATACGGCATACATAAAGTACTCGTACGCGAAAGACAGTATATTTGTGGAATCACAGATAGAAAACGTTTTTCCGTTTTCTCTCTCAATAGTCATTTGCTGTACTTTTCTCTGCTGACGTTTGTTTCTGCAAACAATCCAATAAAACGCCAATAAATGCGTTTGTTCCGATCACAAGCATCTCAGAATCTTAAAACAGTATCTCATCGAGATGAATTTGTAGCAAACATAGGCGGCAGAATTTATTGAAACGTGCATACTGCGGGAAAAACCCGACCTAGGCAAACAGTTAGACAACGTGGTCAACCTCAACGTACCCTGGTAAATCTAAGCCTATTGATTTGCGCAGTCCCTCCATGTGCTATCTTCCCCGTTTTTCTCCTAATTTTATTTTTCAAGTCATCATTTGATTAAATAGTCTGGGTGCAGTACCCGTTGACCTTGCTACTTCATATTGATTTTATCTGTGAAACTTCGAATCTCTGTATATTTCTCATTCGTTATCTCTGTTTTGCAACGGCAGGCTGTAGCTAGTAAACCGTCGCACAATTAATTGGTTCCAATAAATTCTTCTGTTTGTGCTTTCTTAAAAACCTCAGAAAATGCCATTGGTCATCCGTGCATAATGGTTTGCATGAGCTGAATCGGCAACGGTGTAGAGAAGGACCCCACGTAACTGGCAGTAGACTGTGGATCGTGTCATATGAGGTCTTATCTTGGCACACATTTGCAGGCTGTTGTAGACAACAACAACGATTACTTCCTACGACCTCACACCTTAACTGAAAGTCCGTTATTTTGTGAAATTTACTTTTTGCCTATTGTTTATTGACCATTCTCATTTCCGTTGTTCAACAAGAGCATAGAATAAGACCTTTGGCATAAATCCAGTCAATTTCTGTTTTCTCTTTTATTTTGTTAGCTTGTTGTCTAGCTTGCTGCCTCATCCATAAAACTTCATTTATTATACTTCAGCATGGCACGATCCACAGTCTACTGACAGTTAAGTGGGGACCATCTCTATACCGTTCCCGTTGAATTAGATTTCTAAAATGCATTAGCTATTTATTTTTTGATGGTCTGGCGATTTGAGGAAAAGGAGTTGCTCACCGGATCGAGGGACTTTTCTGGCTGACGTTTCGAAGAGCTGGGGCTGCTCTCCCTTGTCAAAGCGTCAAGTGAAAAAATCTAAGAGAATTTTGAATAGACAGCCGGATTAGTTAGCCTTGGGCTGATCGATTTTTTTCTTCTTTCGCTGTCTTGGCCTACTGCCCGTCGCCGGTGAGCGTTGGTGGCCTCCTGTATTGTGTGTCGTAACCTCAATTGGGGTTAGTTGCGTTTGCGTTCCCCTTTTGGGTGAGGTGGTCGACAGGCCGTGTTTGACCGGTATTCTTAGGCTCCGTATGATTGTCTTGTCTTCGTCAAGGCGTATGTAGTCATGTGGGACTTTATAGGCTGAAGGAACGTCTAGATGCCTGTTGATGAAGTTAGCATCTGAGTACCAGGCCTCAAGTGTTAGACGCTCAGTCCTTGAGGTGCCCCTGCCTAAGACGGCTGCTCCTTGAAAATCAAAACTTTGGCCAGTTTCCCCGGTGTGAGTCGCAAGCTGTGAGTTCGAGTCTAGTCTGTTAGTTGCCAGTTTGTGCTCATGAAGGCGGCTCTGCAAATTCCGTCCGGTTTCTCCAACGTAATTGCAGTCTCCATCCTTACAACGTATTTGATAGACAACTGCTGAGGCTTAAGTGGGCGGCAGTATGTCTTTGGGTAACGTCAAACGGCGACGAATTGTTGCCTGGGGTCAATGGGCAATGCCTGCCCTGGGGGGTTGTAACAGTCTCTAAACCGCCTCGGAGACTCCTTTAATGTAAGGAATATCCCTCCAGACTTTGGGTTGTTCTTCTTGTGGCCGTCGTCTGTTCACTCGGCGCTTGCTTTGCTTGATGAAGTGGTCTAGGTATCCATTGGTTCGAAAGAAATCATGAGGTTATTGTCGTTCAGCTCTTTTGTCGGCTGGTGTGCTGCATTGTTTTAACTCCTTGGAACAGAGTACGCACACAGTTGCGTTTGTGAGATTGCTGCTGAAGTGTAGTATTTGTCTTGTGTTGGTGGTTTTTCTGTAAACGGTAGCTTGTAATTGTCCAGTTGCACACCGACGCACAAGGACATCGAGGAATGGAAGTTGATTGCTTATTTCGGCTTCCATCGTAAAATGGATATTCTAGTCAACCGAGTTCAGTAATTCTTTAAGGTGCTCCACGTCAGAGGATTTGACAATGATGTTATCGACGTAACGAGCCCAGAACTTTGGTTGATACTTGGTGCGCACCAAGTGATCTATCCGTTGAAGAACCAATTCAGCAATCAGCCCCGATATGAGGGAGATCACAGGGGTGCCAGTGATTTGTTCATACATTTGTCCATCAAAGGAGAAATATGTTTTTAGGCAATAGCGTAAGGGTTCCATGAGATTTCCAGTCTTTAAGGGATTGTCGCTCTTGTTGTAGCGATCAGCTAGGAGTTGTTCCAAAACGTCAATCACTAGTTGTTATGGAATAGAGGTGAAGAGTGAAACGACACCAAACGATACCATAGATTCATCAGACTCTGGTTTCAAATGGTTTAAACTTTCAAGGAACTGATGAGAAGAGGCCACTGTTGTTAGCAATCCTTTTGCCAGGAACTTAAAACGAGCAAAAATCCATTTTGCCAAACCGTATGTAGAAGTATCACGTAGGGAGATGATGATTTGTTCACTTGACGCTTTGACAATGGAGAGTAGACCCAGCTCTTCGAAACGTCAGCCAGAAAAGTCCCCCGATCCGGTGAGCAATTCATTTTCCTCAGATAACCGACCTGGATCTCTTAATTTTGCAAACCTCAAATCTGGCAATTCAACTTTTCCTATGCGTATCCTAAACGCAAAGGCAGTATTTCCACTTATACGACTGTCCTAAAATGTTCTGTCACTTCTAAAACAATGATGTAAATTTAGATAAAGCTGTTCTTTCTGGGAAGTATTAAAAAAGTAAAGCAGTTTGATGCACACCGTAGCAACTTACAAGTTGCACTGTTCCATAAAAACAGTTCGAACTCTAACACACAACCCTCACAAGTGCGGATATGAAATAAGTTATTACCAATTTTTTAGAGGAGCGGCTTAGATAAAGGAAAATTTGTGCGTATGTACCAGGGAAGATCTGGTAAAAAATCCGAAGAGAACTATAAAGTTGGATTGCTTCATTAAAACCAACAAACGCTTTAGGTGGGTAAATCACAAGCTGTAAAGTCTGTTTTATATTTAGCAGAAAAGTCAATAAAAACAGCTGACTGTAAGAGGTCGGAGAAGTGGACAGAAGTAAATACTTTCACTTTCTTAGTCTGTTATATATAAAGGGGTCGACTGTCATAACCCGAACTTTAATGCAAATCGTGGACATTTGCTGGGCTTAGGTGGACTTGTCACTAAATTTGTGTTTCAGAACTTCATCCGTCTCTGTAAATATCTTTGCATATGCATCCTTTACCGCATAATGTTTTCACCTACTCGTCACTGTCAATGCATTAATGTTGAAGGTTAGCGAATAAAGTTGCCCCTATACTGTCATATTAGATATAACTGTTTTCCATGAAGGACTGCGAACGATTGCTTAGCTATCGGATAAAATCAGTTCCACTAAACATCTAATTCAGAGCTTTTCTAGGCATTGTTAGCAAGCAGTGGGTTTAAAAGATCATAGTTAAGTCTGCACGGTGCATTTTTACGACTGGAAACTGTGTGACAATATGCCGGTGCAAAAACTTCTCTCAGCCGAAATCGATCTAGTCGAAGCTGTACAAAAATTGCAGAAACCTTTTTGATTTTTTCCCTAACCCGAGGTTATGCCTCAGGCACAGTAAGGTTAACTTGCATCGCTAATCCCGGCCTCCACCGCCTCCAGCGGCAGAGGTAAATTACTTCGTCAGACCTCATCAAAGCGCATTCAGTCATGGGAGCATTCTACTGCTCGCAAGAACACTCATTGAATATTTACACATTTTCACTCTCTGCCCTCGCACACCCCTTAGGAAATCATTTACATTTGCATAGCAAAAATCAACCCCATGACAGCCATCTCACTAGAAACCCGTCCTGACAAGTCGTTAGTGGGCAGCTATTTAGCCAACTCCTTCCTCCCTTCATTTCATTTGCCCCACGCTCACTCATCTCACAGTCTCACTCCATCGCCACGGCCATCAGACCACTTTGCTCCCCCCTTTTTCACACTGCACTGTTGACTGTTCAGTTTGACTGATGTTTCTAATAAATCATTCCTTTACAATTGTGAAAGCCTGGAGGTTTTCTAAATATGACCATTTTTCACACTAAGTTATTAACTAGAAGGAAGGACAACCCATTTAGATGATGGCAGCGCAAAACAATAGAAGAAGACTGAGATTCTAATTGTCTGCGCAAACACCTTAAAAGGCAAGCAAGCTCTTCACTTTTAAGGCTTCCAGCATTAATTAATTCCTTCAGACGGAAGAGGCATCAAGTAGATTTTTGAAATTAAGTCCTGCCTCTGGGCAGGAAAGAATCATTTGCGTTTTCTTTGGCCTTAGGGGAGAAAAGTGTGAAATCAACCAAAAACAGGATGAGCCTTGTCCTTGGCCCTCATTTGACGCCAAGTATGGAAGGAGGAAATGACTACGAACTTCAAATCAGAATAAAAGACAGGGGAAAATGCTGGGAGGGGGGGGGGGCGCACTGTCGGAGGAACCCCTCGCAGTTGTACCATGCAGCAGCAGAATGTCTGTGAGACGCGCGTGTCTGGGCTTTTAGCTGGTTCCTGTGCTGCAGGCATGGTAGTGTGTAAAAATAAAATGCGCTACTGGACGCCTGTCGACAGTTAATGAATATGACGCCGTTGTTCCGCTGCGACGGAAGTACTTCAGTCCAAGTATTCATGCATCAAAGACCTTAGTTCAAACTGATTTACTTCAAGTTAGCTGTTAATTTCTGAAAAAAATTAAAAGGTGACGATGATGCTTTAGTGTAAAGAGTGTCAAAGAATTCATGAAAAGTAGACAGTCACAATCGGAACGCATTAGACTGATTCTGATTATTATGAACAAGACTGTTCTCCTGCCGCAATGCAGATTCCTGATCCAAACCATTCTTTAAATGCCAGAGATGAAGATAATTATCAGAAGAATGATTAACAATCACAAGGTCAGCGTACTTAACAAATTGACAAGCGATATCAGGTTATTGGTGGGAAGTAAGAAGGGGTTGGAGGATAAAACAGAACCTTTAAGGACTCCACGGTGATCAGGAAAGACAGTAGATCCCAGCCTGCGGCCGGCAAAATTATGCTTACAGAGATTGGGCTAACTCATGAAATGTCGACCGAAATTCGGTTTCGTTTTGAAAAGATTAATAAGGAAGGGTTGTAAAACTAGTCAACCTGCAACACAATTCATAAAAGTAAGCAGTGGATTTAGTACATATTGCTAACTTTACAAACCACGTTGGTAAGTGCGGAGACAGGACGATTTATGAAAGGCCGTTTCACGGTATTTAAAAGTTTCACAATAAGAAACTTGTGAAAAACCGAACTACGTATCTCCTTCGGGTATAAGTTTGTAAGAAATCGTAATTATCAACCGAATAAGCGAAAATGAATATTTTAATTATGTTTTGCAGGAACTATAATTGGACCTGTAGAGGCATTAAAAATCAATGAGAAAATTAATGCTAATTATGGAGTTACTTTTTGCAGAGTGTAATTTTTGCAAGCAGCCGGAAGGAAGTTCATTCGAAAGCCAGCATTCTGAGTTTACTGAAATATTATAAAATTTTGTTGCAGGCTGACCAGTTTTACAACCCTATTTAATTAAACTTTTGGGAACGAAAAAGAATTTCAGAATTTCGGTATCCTATCTACTGTAACCTAAGAATACATCCAGCCAGCAGAGACGCATTCAGATGGTTCGCTGACGAGGTGACGCAAGAGTGTGTTGAATGCAGAGGGGTAAACATGTATGAGCACGGCAAACCTTTTCTGGCTGTTCTATAATAGAGTAAATCATAGGGGCAATAACACCCATGGTTAAATGTCAGGCTTTATATTCAAATTGTAAAGAGTCGGGACAATTGAACTGTAATGACATAATGGCATCAAAGGCAACTCGTTCAGTGAGATCCATAAGTGCAGAGGAGCATGTGGCTAGACGGAAGGACTAAGGGCAAAAATATTAGCTGTAAAACGTAAGCAGATCGACACGTCTAAGCTTTTGGCAGGTCTATAGATTTTTCTACAAAAACTGTTTGGAGCAAACGCCAATTCAGCTAATGACCGCTTATTCAACATGGCAGTGCGCTGTCCATTGGCTTCCAAGCAAACATAACCAGCATGTACCAAGAAATTATGAATACAGTAAACAGTGTGAGCAATAGCCATATCCGAGATATTTACCTGAGACATTTGAGTAATTATGACCGTTGTAGTCCATGTGGCATTTCGGTATGTCATATTTGAACGTTGCCTAGTGACCGAAAACCGTTCTTTATTTATAAGCTAACATTTATGCATATGCGAGAAAAAAGATGTTATGACAAAGGTAAGTGAAGAGAGATGTCTTTTAGCGGCCGCACTGTAAAACGTCGTGCATGTCTCATATGTTCCATGGCCAAAGGCCAGTTATCTCGTTAATTGCAGGTATTTGCTAACGCCTTCCTCCCCGAACCCCCGACCTGGATCTCCAGATTTTTGTCCCTGAGTAGATTGCCATTGGCTGCCTATAATTCTTTTTCCATATTAGCCAATTCCCGCTTATGTGAGAGAATGCGCATGACAATATTTCTCTAAATTATCACAGAATATAATTATTCCCGTAACCATAAACCTACACTGTCGGGAGAATAATTTATCGAGAGCAAAATTATGCTTTTTAGAAGTTTTTTAATCCTTTTTTGGAAATTTCAACAACAGTAAAGCAGACGTGTTCGCCGGCGTAACGTATGCTTAAATTCAATTTATAATCAGAGTATATTTGTCAGAATATTGCGCGTCTGGACGCCTTTGTCGATGTACTTTCTGAATGCAATTTGTAATAAAATTACGGTCCGCATATAATATGAAATGTTGCGACATAGAGCCCTTAAATAGAAAACTTAAGTAGAGCAAATTTGGATTTTCAAAAAAAAGTATCCGGTATGGGCCACTTGCGTAAAAGGGTTGTTTTTCGCAGATAGTTCTACTTAACGCTCCCGAGTCACCATCTGTGGTTATGATGGCATCCATGTGCACATAGCATCAATAAAGACAATAAAAAAACCTCTGCTTTTATTGGCCAAAAGTCATGAAGGCATAAAAGGCCCTCTTGCTGTTGGTTATGAATAACGAAAACAGCAAAGCTTTGACGGACGGACACATGAGGGGGCCTCTTAGGTCATGACACCACCGCCCCCGAATGGAAGACGGCAAGTCAAAAAAGAAAGCATTTCTTTACAGACCGAATGAAGTGTGCGCAAAACTGCGATTTCTGATAACGCAAAACTTTTTGGACATGTGTCTAATTTGGTGTTAGACTTTGTTCAAATGTCTGTGAATGCAAAGCAGAAGAACGCTGAACTGAAGCAGCAAAAACTGTCGCTGGCTTCTACAGAGTGCTGCCAAATGTTGAAAGGGAATTTTCCAAAGACTCCTAACGCTGTATATAACGTGCCCTAATACGTGCACACAGTACAATTGGACCCAGACAAAAACTAAAAAATAAACTCCTTGTGTTGAACATTAACGGATTTTTTGTACGTTAGTTGCTTTTGCTTATGCCTTAAGCGTTATGTAATAAAAATGCAGAATGACCTTGTTTTATATCACGAAATTTCTTTCTTGTAGTAATTTTCTGTTCAATAAAAGAGGCTTCATTGTTAGTCGATTTGACGATGTATTTGTTGTATTTTTTGGTTTTTAGCAATTTTCTTTAATTATTATACAATGCTCCCATTTAAGGTCTTTTTAAATTATACAAGTTCCTTTGTCGGGATCATGGTTGCTTACACATTTGCAAGCTTTCATGGGTCTTTTCGCCCGAAAAACCTAGTGAATACCATCTTAAAGAATTACATTTGAGTGTTAAATGCTCTCATCTAAGCTGGGGTCTGAGTACATCGTTCGAAACTATAAACGCTATAACTTAGATTCTAATATTAGTTACTCACATATTAACCGCGTGAAACCAATGACAAAGAATTAGAAGCTGGATTAATCTCTGATCAAATGTCCTCATTTTACCTACGGTGCATGACCGATCTCATGTAATGTTGGTCGAAATACTCAAATGCGTTTTCGATTAGGAAGGATTACTTGTATAGGGTTGTAAGATGGGTTAGCATGCGGCATAATCTTATAGCGTTTCGAATTTAGCAGCCAATTTGATTTTCTACCAAACGAGTAAAAGAAAGCTTATTTTACTGCCTGTTTTCTATAAAATGTATTTAAATTTCCAAGACTAACGCAAAATCAGTATGAAAAATGCGTGTTGTTCAAGTAGGCATTTTATGCCGATTACAGTTTCTGCAGGATGTGACAAAGGCGTGCTTTCAAAAGCCGAATCCTGGTGAATCCGAAATGCTTTAGGAATATTCCGCATGCTAATCCATCTTACAACCTTACCTAAGTAATCCTTCCTAATCGAAAACGCATTTACGAATTTCGGTCAGTGCTTCATGAGATCGGTTACGCACTGTATATTTATCTTTACGCCGCGGCATAATGTTGCATTTTTCATCTTTTCACACTTTTCGGCGATTATCTGCATGCACCAATCAAGAAAAATATCTTCCTGTCGGCTACTACCTCAAGAGCAGCTTGCTGTAAATGCGCACAATTTCGCGGACTCGCAAAGGGCGTTCTATATCATTCACATCATGACGTCGGGGGGTTTCAATTACAATAACCGCGTCACATTTGCCGTTTTCCATTAGTCTCTAGAAGGATTCTAGAAGTATTTTCCATTAGTTTTTATACCGTTTGCTCATTTTATTTCCTTTTGAAGTAAGTAAGTCCATTGGTTAGAAACGTGGTTGCTTACGCATTAGCATGCTTTTCCAAAGCTTTTTTGCCTGAAACTTTATGCGAATACAACCCCCCCCCCAAATATGCTCACGTGTTAAATGTTACCACTTGGACTAGTCCATAGTTTAAATCTGCAAACGCTCCAAATTAGATTTTAATATAAGCTGCCTGCATTTTTAACGCATGAACGCTATAGCAAAGAATAAAAAACGGAGTTAAAATGAGATCAAAGATCCTTTGTTTACTTTTATTTCTATTATAACGGCGATATACTGATAAGCCTAACCCCTCTGAGCTGCGTCAGGCTGCGGCACAAGATCGGCAAAACACGCAGGTCTGGAGATTTAGCTAATACCTGTATTCTTGGAACGGCAAATAATTACACAGTTCTATACTAATGGCTGCCTGTTGGCGGTTCGTGAATCTTACGCTGTTATTCCGCAGTAGCTGATGGATTGCAGCTCCCATTCCGGACCGTTCCCGAAAGAGTCGGTTCTGAAGGATTTACTCCGGGTTTGCGAAAGTTACACAAGACCATTGCTTTTTGTTCTCTTCATCTCTTGACAACTTTTGGTACTTATCTGTGTGCATCTGTGGATAGATATCTTCTCCCGTCGTCAAACCTCTCCACAGCAGCTTGCTGTCGATACACACGAGTTTGAAAACGCGTAAAGGACATCCTAGATCATTTACATCATGACGTCTAAAGGCTTTAAGTTCAATAATAGCGTCACATTTGTCGTCTTCAATTAGGCTTTAGAAAGATTCCGGCTTTGTAAATGCTTTAAGACATATTAGTGTTCCTAAGAAACTTCCTTTTCCGGTGTTATTTGAGTTTTTGGCTTAACCGAGTTCTCCGGAGCTGCGGTTTGCGACGGAGCTGCGGAGCTTGCGGCTTAATACATCCACCATATGGACTCCAACTTATCCCAAAAAGACCTTTAGAAGAGCGTTGACGGATCCGCTCTCTGTAGCAAGGGGTACGCACTTAGCCTCTACAGAGAGCTTACTTCGTTAATACAGTTTCCAATTTCTGTAACGCATTCGTACAACTAATACAGTCTGTAGAATCGGTGACCCGTACATGATCGTAGAGTGCTTTAACCCCTATCGCATTTACAGGGCAACGCCATATGCGCTGACACAGGAGAGTTGTTCTGTCTACCTACAACTCGTAAATTTTTCCGACTTAGTCAAATAATACAGATCCGGACAGTAAATTGGTTAATATGATTTTGGTGTTATTTTATTGACTCAAGTTAACAATGACTACTGGGATGCGGGTCCCATTTGCCTAATTTAGAACACTGATGGCTTTTTTGTTGTTTTAAATGTAATGTCAGAGTTTCAGCTTGACTTATAAGTAGGATGTTTGCCACCAAGGTATGAGCAAACATAGCTGCATCACAAGCGTTATAATATCCGTCGTGGAAATATTGGATTTTCCCTGCCAGAGCTGAGCATAAAAATACACCATTCAGCATTTTTTCCTCTTAACCACTGCATAGTTGGCCTTGTTCGGAGGCGTACATGCTGAGGAATAATTGCCGAGTTATGCAATTTGGATGCGCTTTATAGCAGGCGCGAATAAAAGACAATTTTAATTATAGACTAGCTGTGCTTATTCAGATCCGCATTCGCATTTAATTTACCGAATTTGCAACATTACGTTATAACAAGCGTCGTTTTTATGTCTATATGTATCCGCACTTTGCTGTGAGGGGTAAACTGCAGCCACGAAAAAGTCCAGATCAATACGTATATGTTGTAATTGTCTTGCTGCTAACACAGCAGGTGATGTATACAGACGCTTGAACAACAACTCCCTTTTCAATTTTTCTTTTGTTTGCCTTAACGCTTGGGGTGTAGGGGTGTTCTGTTATCGGTTCCAAGTAAAGTTCGTGGCAGGTCGCATCGTTTATTTAATGCAGGTGGTGACTATGCCTAACGTAAATTATTTGGCACACAACTTTCATCTGTAACTCCCCGAAGCTAGCCTCTGCCTACAGACATCCTGCCGGTAGCTACCTCGGCGGGTTAAGCCAGATGAGGGTATCCTGTGCCATGTGCTCTCCACACCCGGTAATTCCTTTCTATCCCCGTCTCTCCTCCCCCCTCCTTTCCTTCCTTACCTTCCTTTCCACCCCTTCCCCTGGTCCCTCCCTCCCCTTTCCATTGCAAGAGGTCCTACAAGGAGGTCGATATGCTTTTCCGTAGGCGGCTCAGTCCAACTAGGGTTGTTCTTCCAATAAATCAATCCGTGACCCACAATAGATTTCGGCAGCCGCCGGGATGTCTGAGCAGCTTTATTTGCCGACAGCACTGTTTACCCCCTCGCGGTGGAAGGGGGTGAGTCCGCTCGCTCTGGCAGCCTGGAATGTATGTTTCCTTTAAGACAACTCAAAGAGCAACCGATCGGAACGGAGAAAGGCGTTAGTCGCGCGAGAACTGACGCTCTACCAAGTGGAATTTGGTACTCTCAGCGAGACCGGCTTCTCCGAACAAAGCCAAATATGGGAGGTGCGTGGAGCCTACACCCTTTTCTGGAGCGGCCGGCCAAAGGCCGAGCGACGTGACGCAAGTGTCACATTTGCCATTCGGAACGACATCGTCGAACGACTGCCATGCCTGCCGCAGGGCGTCAAAAACTGTCTCACGAGGTCGCAACTACCTCTTTGGGAATCCATATTCGTCACCATCCTCAGTGACTACGTCCCTCCGCCAATGAGCGGTTCCGCTGTGGGAAAAAACGTTTTACGAAGCCCAGCACGCCCATCTTGCGACTGCCAAAGGCGGGCAAGCTGATTGTCCTTGGTAACGTCACTGGCTGCTTCGGACAGAATACGCTGCCAAGAGGGGAGTGCTGGGTCCCTACGTAATCGGCAGCTGCAATGACAACGACCTCCACCAACAAACCTGCGCAACACACCGCCTCCTCCTAATCAACACCTTCTTCCGCCTCCCGATGCAAAGAAGACCATTTAGATGCAGACCCAAACGCGGCGCTGGCAGCTGATGAGCTACATTTTCATCCAGAGGCGAGCTCGACAGGACATGATCATGAAAAAACCGACCCGGAACGTCGGGGACTGGACGGATCACCGCGTCGTCATGTGCAGGATGAGGCCCCATCTAAAACCTTGCAGGAATCCACAACGCAAGCGATCACTAGGTAAGTAAAATACTGTCCAATTAAATTGCTATGCTTACCGCTTATATTTTAGTCGTTAATTTGCCCAGCATCTGGAAGAACTGCCAGGCCTGGAATACGACACCACCGTGAAGGCTCACTGGTGTCAACGTTGGAACGCTATTCACTCATTTGGCTTGATTCCCTCGGATTACACGTCGTCTGACATCAGACAACTATTCACCGGAAAGCACTGGCTGCCCAAGGTCTGCATGAACCATAGAACCAACGTCAACAAAGCGACCTTCTTCCACTGTTGCCACCTCATGTATCAGCAAATGATGGAGATACGGGATGCCTGGATTACTCGCGAGATCGAGAAACTCTAGAGACTTTATCGCCGCAATAAAGCCGATAATTTCTTAGCATCATTCAAGGAGGTCTGTGGGCTCCAATCAAAGGAATCGCACTGATTCGCAGCCCCGATGAGACGACGCTACTGACATGGAAATCACAGACTGATAAGAAGAAGAAGAGACCGTTGGAACAGAGGCTTTATTCGCCTGACGTTTCGGAATCTCACTGCTTCACAGATTTTGAAGCACTGGGTTGAGAACTTTAGAAAAGTTCTTAACCGTCCACAAACAATTCGCCACACCGCCGCCTTCTATCTCATAAAACAACTCGCCAGGGAGAAATCACCACAATTGGGCGCATTTCTGGCGGAAGTCTTTAGGCACGGCGGTTTCTGGCCGATGGATCAGCTCATAACGCTATTCTAGGAGATGCGACTCCGAGGAAAAGTTCCTTAGGACTTCAGAAGTGCGACGGTCGTTCTTTTCTATGTGTGAAAAGGGAACAGTTAACTATGTGATAACCACAAAGGAGTCTTCCTGCTCAGAATCATTGGAAATATAATTGCTCAGCGGCAGCTTCAGCAGGGACTTCTTTTAGAATATCAGTGTGGATTTCGATGCCACCCCCGCGACAACAGCACAATCTTCGACGCCTGTCGGCTGGAAAAAAGTGTCGGAAAATGTGGACCCACAACTATACAACCTTCGTGGACTTTACGAAAGTCTTTGACGCGGTGAATTGCAAATGAGTGTGAAGTTCACGCAAGGGTTTGGCTGTCCTGAATGGTCTAAGCACATGATGCGCCAGCTCTAGGAGGAGGACGCTTGTGCACGTCAAGAACAATGGTGGCGACTTAGAGGCATTTGCAGTGAGCAACTGAGTGAAGCAGGGCTGTTTACTCTCTCCAAATCCCTTAAGCCTCATGCTTTCTACCGTGCTAATGAACGCCTCCGTGATGAGCGGTCCGAGATCCGCATCGCCTACAGGGCGATGATCATCTTCTCGGCCGTCGACTCATGCAGATCTCAATGCGTCTCTTCACAGCTAATGTCCTCGATCGGCTCATTTCTGACCACTGCTCATCCAACACTACGTCCGACAAAGACATGGAGCGCAGTCCAGAACTCACTACCTCCGGCCGCGCCAAATTTGGGCTGACAATCAACACGAACAAGATGATGGTCAAGCATTGATCGTCACTCAACGCTGCATGCAATGCTCCTTGCATCGATGTCAATGGCACCTAACTAGAGACCATGGGAAACTTCGCCTACTTAGGCAGCGCAGTAACACGCTGCATCAACCATGAAGTGGCTCATCGGATCTCCAAAACCAGTCAACCCTTCGGCCGGCTTCAGAACTCCGTATGAAACCTTCATGGTCTCCATCCTAAAATTAAACTGAGGATGTTCGGAACGGTTGTTTCGATATTTTTGGCGCGTTGTTTGAATGTCTGGACAATTCATGAGAAACAAGCACCGGGAGACAATCACTTTAAACTCGACTGTCTTGGTCGTATACAAAAGCTGACTTGAAAGGACAGGTTCCCTGACACAGAAGTCCTCGAACAGACTGGAATCCCCAGCATTCACACCATTCTGGAGTAAGTGCAACCACACTGGAGCGATCACCTGGTGAGGATTGAGGAAGAGGGCCTACCAAAACAACTCTTCTATGGACAGGTCGCCATAGGTGTTCACCTACAAGGAGGTCAACTCCAGCGCTGAATAATTTCTTGAAGCCACTATAGATCAACCCGAAGACTTGGAAAGACCTCGCAAACAATCGACCGGCCTGGAGAAGTTTACTGAAAACTGGAGCCGCCATCTATGCGGCCGAAGTCAAAGGTAAAACTCTTAAGTATCAGACGCCTCTTACCCGAAACGCCAATCCCCAATCACTCTCAACATGCCCGCTCCGTCACCGAACATTCCTCATGCGAATCAGTCTCGTCGAACACCTACGGACTCAATGCACCAGCTCGACAAATCCAGCCGCCCTGCTCCAATCCCCACGTCGTCCACCACAACGGCAGCCCTCACCGCTGATGGCCATCATCCCCGTGCTCCGCAGCCGTCGATCGACTTGCCATTACTTCCACGGCGACGACCGCAGGTCTCACTCTCACCGCCGAACAAAACTCTCCCGACCCCTACCACCACTCCTATCATTGCCGCCTCCATCTCCAGCGATGCGGACTCGGTATGCGTAGAAGGGGTCAATTACCCTGTCAGTAAGTGCACCGTTTCCCAGATCAGACAGCTCACCGATTCAGAAAGTGGCTGGGGACTGGCTGGGGCTGTGAAATCGACGTCGCAGCACATCTTCCTCGCTATAAACAATCTGACACGATTGAAGCTATCGTTGTGCGCTAAAAGCTGTAGTTTGGAAGGCTGCCAACTGACAGGAATAACTCACGCCTCGGCATTTGTATTTAAAAATAAGGCCAAGACCCTGTTATCTGCAAGCAGCGTTTGTGAATACGGGCCAGCATTGTGTATCGGCGATATCGTGCATGTTATCCCAGCGAGTCAATGTTAATAAAAATGCAGAGGGAATAATTGCGACCGCACTCTGTGGTTTCTACAGGTTTTTTCCCGAACCGAACACATATGAATAACTCATGCCTGTCAAAATATCGGCTTTTGGCTTCAGACGTGCGTTTGAACAGCACGACATATTTTTATGTTAATTAACGAGAACCAGCCGCCCTCTGACTTAACATGCCACAGTGATCACTGGAAACAACGCTTTAAGCGAGCAAGCAACGCAAAATGTTTTTTTTTTGTAATTCACTGATTAACGTAATGCTCCAAATGCTGTCCAGAAATTATTTTATGCCTATCACGCAAACGAAGTAAAATGTGACTCTTCTTATTGGCAAACAAAATATACCAGTGCTAATGCAATTCTGCCCTGAATATATGTTCGTATGCTTCATAACTTAGGAGACATGCACCAGCATCATTTTGGTCAATGACTCAGTCACTGATGACTGCCATATTCCTCGTCAGATGTTGATTTAGCACTTTCGGTTATATCTGCTGTCATTTATCTTCTCACAAACACTTCGGGCAGCGCCAGCGAGGATAAACCTACGGTTCGAAGTTCGACTTTGACAATCCTTGATTATTCCAACCTGTATTTAACTCCACAGGACCAATAATCACTTGTTGAAAGGATCTTTGTCTGTATGCCTTTCAAAAACATAATATTTAAGCAGAAAATGACCAGTCAACCATTTATTATTCAAATAAACTAAATGCCTAAGAATTCATTGTACCTCTCACATGTGGATTTTGTGTATACTAAAATGAGCTCAATCTGCCAAGATAGTTAGTAACCTTGTGGTAAGCGTTTGCCGACTTGCAAACCACCGTATAATATTTCTGGAAATTTAGGTAGGAGTTAACAGCATCCTAAGCTGACTATTCTAACACCATCTTGAATGAAATATGCGAAATTTACTGTACAGCTCGAGCCGCCTGCTCTTGGACATAAAAATAATGTTTTAGTCAACACCGCTCGCATGCTTTCAGATTAACTGATCTGGACCCAAGTACTGTAAGTTCCAGCCTGATTTGTTTTAAGTGGGTCATGCTTTTCTTCTTCAACCAACACGTTGATACCGCTGCAAGCACGCATAAAGCGCGGTTGCAATTTCCAATAATGCAAACACAAGTAGGTAGAAAATTGACTTTGGCTCATTCCTTGAATGAGGGGAGGTGCGACTTATTTGCATTTGAAAATTTCACTAGACATGAAATAATAAACTCCCCATGACTTCCATTAGTTTACCCAGCGAACCAAATATTAATTAACATTGTGAAATATGTTTTACATTGAAAAGAACTGTTTAGGTGGAATTGAAACCTACAGTTCACTCACGAGATAGTTCATTCACACCAGGATGGTACCTTTCAAATGTGCTTATTTCCCGCCATTTGCAAAGGTCACACCTGCCAAAAAGTATCTACGGAAATCGGACGACTTTCTCAACTCAATTTTATTCCCTTTTAAATCCAAATAGATTTTGTAAAACCGTAAAAAAATACTCCTTCTTGGTGCTGAAGATAATAAAGCATGTCTTCTTTCGTGTTCATATTCAAAGAATGTATACTTTTTTATTTTGAAATTTTATTGCTGTTTCCCTGTTTATCTCGGACGCGATCGACTTTTGCGTTGCGCTTATGGTTTTTGAGTTAAAAACTGCACACTGTCAGAGCAAGTAAATTTACGAATTGTCCTGTTATCAGAAATGCACAGTATAAAGCCCAGATAATATCACGATGAATGCGGACCATGTTACACACTTCAGAAGGAGCATAAATAAACGGAAAAAGACAACTTTGCTTGAATGAACATTAAATAATTCTATTGATAGCGTGAACGTTTGTTAAACCATAGGAAATCTTTTATTTTAGTTGAAATATTGAAGAAAACATGATTTGTCGCCATACGAATAAAGAATAGTATTTTTGAGTCTTTTCTATAATGATGAGTGAATTTCTAAGAGCATAGAAAATCAGTAGAAAAGATCGTACTGCTGCAAAAAT
The DNA here is from genome assembly GCA_902702965.1 of Spirometra erinaceieuropaei. Lineage (NCBI taxonomy): Eukaryota > Metazoa > Platyhelminthes > Cestoda > Diphyllobothriidea > Diphyllobothriidae > Spirometra > Spirometra erinaceieuropaei. The sequence goes on along the minus strand of CACRXP010000038.1, from coordinate 713,184 downwards.
GATGAACGCGCGATCACTTGGGCAGTACTATTGCAAGCTTAAGCTTGTGGTTTCCTATAGGAGGTCACCATTACAGACTGTGAGAATACCACAAATAATGAGCAGTTTTTCTAGCCAAACAACAGATCGCACTCACACTAACTATTCCTTTTGTAGACGACAAGAAGAGTGTGCAGTTGAAAGCCATCAGCTAAACTTGATAAACGTATTTCCATGGAAAAGCTATTGTTTAAACAAACTGGCCTTATTAAACTGAACTGTGGACAGCGCCTTTGCTAGTCAGCTCCTACAGATTACAATTTAACCGATTTGACTAAGAAGTGGTTACAAAGTGTCTTTTTTTCTGGCTAGACTACGAAAAAGATATCTTTGTATGGTCCAAAAAGGATATGAGCGAAAATGCTCTACGGTCTTAAAAGTTTATGGTTCTTAACCTGGTTAGTTGATAGATCTGTATGTCAGCATCGACGTACTTCAAGATATGCATTAAAATTTAAAAAGTCATTCAGTTTTCGGAGAAGTTTTGGAAAATTACTCTTGTGCCTCTTAGGGCTTTACTGTCAGGAAATAGCAGAGCGCCTATCCTCTTTTTGACAAGCAATGTTTGAGTTACTATTTATAAAATGACGGTAAGGTTTTAACGGAAAATTTCGGCTGGTTAACCTCAAGATACAGTATCGTCTTTCTAATGTTGCTTAATTACAAGAAATTTATGGAAGAAATTTATTTTAACGTCATCTTGTGCGCTAAATATGAATCAGTGTATGTTATGCTGGACTTACATCTTACACCACTTTCAAAACGGCAAAATAAAACCCTAACGAAAGCAGAGAACATTGGCAGTCAAATTAAAAGTTTGAGGTCTATTACCGTTTTAGCTTAAATGTTTAAAATGGCTGAGGGTGTCGATGATAAAATCCTAACTGATCAGTTCCTGTGTACGTTGTAAAACAGACAAAGGCAATTGGCAGATGTAAGTATCAAGTTACCTTCCAAAACGTAAGCTGCCTTGTAACAAAAACTCACAGACCGTTTTCGAAGTGATGTTATGAGAATTTAAACATGTAAGCCAATAACAAACAAGACAAGAGATGGTAGAAATAACCGCCTTTGAGAAGAGGTAATACCAACGCGCACGATCATACAAGTATTGCTTTCTAAGCTATTTCCTAATAAGCGTTAAATACCCATTTCTGCAATCTGTAGAAAAACCAAAATCGGCAGTCTGAGTGGAATGTTCACATAGACAGATAAAATTGTAAGGTCGTGCAAGTTGCTGATGAGTAACTGGCAGATTGCGGACTGCACATTTCGTCCCTGGATTTAAGTTGCCAATAATAAGGAAATCAAGTAGCTTCTCCAATTTTTCTCAAGAAATTACGTACAGGTATAAGGCTTACAAATGAAATCTCGAAGATGTTTTCATGCTGGCTGCAATAACCAGGATTTAGTTGACAAATGAAATAAAATATAGTAACGGACTTCTTATAAGGGACCCAGAAAGCCGGAAACGCGTTAAAGCATTTGGAGTAATAGAATTAATTTTATTTTTTTTTACAGATTAAAATGTTTGTTGTCGGCATGAAAAAGCAGACGTGTTTAATGAACAGCATTTCGGTTTGATAATTTCTTCGTCCCTCTTCATGCAGTTTGACCGTCATTTCCAAAGATGCCCACAGTGTACTCCACAGCAAGGTAAGAGCAGGGACGGTGACTTGCATGTAAAGCGGTTTATAGTAAATGTATACTTGCGCAGCATCTACCTCACTCCCTCCCCCTCCCCGCTTAAATCCGGTGTCAAAACAGTCAAGCAGACCAGAGGCGGGGAATGCGCAGGTGTATAGCGTGGTCGAGTCCGCAGCTTGGCGTTTCATTCCACATCCCTTGTCCACGCAGCAAATAAGATAAATAAATAAAGTAAAACAATTTTAGTAAAAACCCATTGGGGTTCCATCGGGATTTTAACCAACTGCAGAAGAATCGGGAGCTGGCGCGGCCGAAGCCACCCCGAGGCGTGCCAACAGACCTGGATCGGATCCCACGGAGTGGGAGTGCCATAAAGGCAACATTGAGAAGAAGCTTTTGCAGACTGACTCTTAGACCACCGGTCGGCTGTTCTACACAAACAAACTACAGTGGGCTGTCTGCGAGGTCCAAGTTATCCCGTCCTGTGGCAACCTTCCAAGCCACGGCTTTTAGTTCACCGTGATAGCATCAAGCGCGTCAGATTGTTTGTGTGGGATATATGCGCTGAGATGTCGACTAAGCTCTCTCTTCCCATTCTCAGGTCTCAGTCGCTGTCCAAACCGGTCAGTTGACAGGTGCAGGGAATGAGCCCGGTGGCTGACATATCTAGTGAAATTGTCCACGCGCGCCACATGCACGACCTGGCCCCCAAAACACAAGCACCGGGATTTCACATAACGGGGATTAAGCGGCGTACGTCTCGCATGCGTAACAGTGTCATGTCACGCTAAGAAGGAGCTGTTTCAGCTTGGCCCTCAACCCACCAGTCCGCCACTCCAAACAAACGCAGACGACTGGGCAGTCTACGTGGACTTAGTTAGGACGCCAGTCAGCAGCCCTCCAAGACATGGTGCTTGGCGCACCGTTATAGGACACACACCCAACTGACTAATGTCCTATGCCGAGCAGTCGTTATCATGCTGGATGGCGTTTCACTGTCACCAAGCCTCGCTTACCCACTTACTATACCTAGCAGCAGGTTTGGTCAATATTCGCTGACTTTTATGTATGTATCGCTAGGGAATCCCCGCAGTGAACTGTTTACCTTATTAATAGGCAGTGACTGTGAGCAGTGGAATAGGAAGCCAAAAAAGTTATGACGTCAGTGAATTCTGCATCGTTCGTCGTATTTGTCATTTCAAATTTACTTCGCGAAAAGAAGGTCTCAAAATTCATTTATTAGTGCGTGTTTTTGGGAGTCTCAAAAGTTCAACTGCACTCTAAACTGCGAATAATTCGCGACCTTGGTAGGATTCGAGCTCACGACAGGATGGGCACAGCTCGAGTACAGTCAATGTTCTAGCCCCCTAGGCTACGAGACTCCGATCGATATCCCTGCGTTTTTTCTCATTTCGGTCAACTTATCGGCTCAACCTACTGCAATGTATGGCATCTTTCGATTCTGATACAGTATGCACACTGACCGAATTGGCAAAACACAAGACTCTCAGTAGGGATTTCGTAGCTCAGATAGTTAGTGTTGTCAACAACCAAGCCGTCTCCTGTCTGCCGTGAGTTTAAATCCCCACGGGGTCGTTGGGATTTTCATAATTGTGTATTTGGTCATAGACTTATTTACCGAAATCGGCCTGGTTCGTAATCACTCAACCGATTCAAAACTTTCAGTTTTATACATCGCACTGCAGAGAAAAACAATACAAGAAATCCAAGAGTGAGACAGGAAAATGAAAAAAAGTGAAGCTGTCTGTAGCTCTTTTCTTACAGTTATTGCCTCATTTTCGGCGAGGGAAGTCACAGACCACGAAGAAACCAGTCCTCTTCACTCAATGCATGAGACTCATGAGATAGGTGATTTTACGCTATAAGACGCCTGACTGCCGGCATTATCAGCAGATTAGAAATCAGTTCAAAATCACTTTCCTTTAGATCAAAATTTAATAAAGTTAGGCTTCAAACGTTTTCCGCTCTTGTGTTTGTCTCATAGATCAATAATGTTGGAGTTGTGGGAGAATTTTAAACCCGCCAAACGATAAATTTGAAGAAAACGTAAGTAGCTCATGAGGTGGCCTCGTGGTAATACCCATTTATTTAACAGCCGAAAAACTAGTAAGGCGTTTAATCTAAAATCTCGGGAAGCGTCCAATATCTCTCGCAGTATTCCGACTCTACATAACGTAAACAGTTGGTGAAAAACTTTCGAAAGAGACGGACTGTGGGAATATTTACCGTCAACAGACTCAGGATAAGAAAAAACCCACGCTCATAAAGCATCGGCTGCCTGGAGGAATTACTTTGTAGATCCAACAATTTCGTGAACACCCCCGGTCATCACTGACTCCTGCGCCAATGCGATGGTGCTCCACTGATCAAGCATTGAAACATTTTTAATTTTTCCAGTTGCTGCATCTGTTAAGGATCGGTTGAAGGCTAATATCTCCCACACAAAAGAGAGTTGCTTCCCAAGTCAAACTGACACACAGTACGATATCGTTGTATTGAAAGACTGAAAAAGGGAAGGTAGACCAAATAAGCGATTCAACAGACGTATTCGAAAGGTCTTCAATGCGCAGCAACCGACTGAAACTGAAAGAATTAAATGGCGGGCTGCCTTTCGCATCCATTTTTTATAAATTTGGTAAATGTTTAATCCAGGGGCGGTTTACCAACTATTTTTGTCCGAGAAATAATGTCAGATGAGGAAATCTGTAAAAATCACCGATCTCTTTGACAGTTCGATTGCGCCCTGCGGTGAAACTACAAGAAGAAATTGTTCTTCTTTGTGTCTGTGAAAGTCTGTAAATATTTGTAGGGATGATCTTCAAGTTTTTGCAAATTTCAAAGATCCCTATGGTCGTTTTCCTCTGCTGCGACTTGATATTGTACGATGGGGCTTAAATAAAGAGTTAAGTCTCTACTTTTACAAGAAGGATGAGGACGTAAATAGCACCCTTTGGTGAAAGAGGTGGTCAAGGATTGTTTTACTGAAGTCACTCGTCCCGCTGTGCCTTAGGGCTCTATCTCGAGCCCAACCGGCAGCCGTACAGCGACGCGTAATATAGTCAGAGTACTATTAGTTACAAGCTCAACGCTGTATTAAAACATGGTTGATTAGTTGAGGTACCATAATAACATCCTGTCGTACAGTGCTGAACAAACAATAAGGGTTATTTAGTCGCTTCTTTTGATCGTTGCCCAGAAGTTAGCATAAACATGTCTTGATTTGTAATCGCCGATTGTTTTCTTGTCTCCCTGGGTTTAAATCAACTGAGTTGACTGCGTTTTGGTTTATCGCCACTGTTTTTGTTTCGCAAGGCAACGGGCATACAACGTGCTTCAAGAAATACATATGCGTATTCTACATATTTTTATTTGAAAATTTCCTGTTCGAAAGGAAAACAACAGCAGATATATAAGGAATTAGGAACCAAAAACAAACATATTTTAAGGAAGTAACTGGATACCTTATGAAATTTAACCGATCAGACAAACAGAAGTATGTCTCGGGTAAATAATTTAGCGTCTGTTCAAAAGATAGTGTATCCATTTTAATGGAATTCTGCCAGACTCGGTGGAACAACTGTATGGCATGATGTAACCATGCAATCAGTAGTTTCCATGCAGAAATTAATTGAACATATTTCCGGCGGCAGTCTGTTCACGGTTGTTATTTTGTACTTTTGAAAAATTAAATTAAAAGCTAGAGTATATCAGCAAGAAAATCATCTGGTGTGGAGGGTGACCTTCTAAACTTTAAATTGACCTTCGTTCTTTCACGGCGCCATAACACTGGCTGAAAGACTGAAATTCTTGGTCATATCTGTTGTATGCCATCGCACTTAGTTAACGAAAAGTGACAGTAAACGAAAGAAAAGCAATTTACGTTTATTCGGCTGCCGATTGTTTACGTCAGCGCAATCATAGACAAAGCTATACACGGTTCTGTGTGTACAACTGTCAAAACCACTTTACGACAGCTTTAACAGATCATTCCAGAGTTCACGACTGAGATGAACAGAGTCTAGCTGCCTATGAGTTCCAGATCTACGGCCCAGAGAATCAATGGTAAAATGATTAACAGTCAATGATCGAACTGTGTTATTAGAAAGTTGCGGGACACTAACCAAACTTTTTGGGCTATTGTGTAATCGTCAACTTATAATACCTCAGACCAAGATATGTGTTTGAAACTGGAACCTCAGTTAATTGCTGAAACATCCGTAACTAAAGTAGAGTTACTTATGTGCTCGATGTCAAACTGCGTTAACTTAAGACGTCAGACAGCTGGCCAGTGCCCATATAATCATTTGTTGGCGCCAATATAGGTACATCAGGAAAGATTTTAGTGAAATATCAAATTTCATGAGGTTTTAATGACGACTTAGGGAAATAGGTTAAATATGACAGAGCTTACTTCCTCCATATTCTTGCAATTTAGCCATGTACTCTTTCCTAGAGGTTGTAATTGATGAGATCCTCTCTCAGAGGTGTAAGTTTCGGCGCGGAGGAAATTAGAATTTTCCCTGTGCTCATTTGACATCCTGCAGTTTTAATCCAAGGAATGTTTGTTGTCTACTGACGAGAAAGGACTACACCCAACCTTTTCGCATATTTTTCCGTCCTGTTAACATGGTGGTCATTCAGTGGAAAAGCACTTGTCAGAAAAAGAAAACCAACGACCGAACACGCCCAAGCAACGCTCTAGCTAAACCAAGTGGTTTTTTATAATTGTCAAATTTATTAAACGTAACCAATAACGCGCAGTTTGCAATCCTTAAAAATGCATTCTTCCTTGACTCTTCCAAGTCCTCCGTAATGAAGTCAGAAAACAAAGGTAAGGTTGAACTTAGATTCGGTTTCTGAATGATTGTCCGTAATCTTAGCCTGAACTTAAATGATGATCTTTTGGGTACCATTAAATGACTTTATATTTCTTACTTAACGCAGGCTAATTAAATTCAGATGGCCTGCTAGATTTTAAACCCCCATAGTGTATTATTTTAATGCCTTAGTTTAGAGTTAGGGGTTTCATATCGAGGTGTTCCTCATGTACAAGTAGATGCAATCTGTCACAAAGTTCATAAACTTTAAACTCGTCTCGGGAAAGTGAATGAACTTCGAATTAGCTCATTATTTCGGAATATACCGTCTGCAGATATAAGCTAGGATGTACCCATAAGGATTTGAAGAATAATTAAACAGATTTCGAGCAATTACTGAACCGCTATTTCACGCCTTCAGTTCTGTCCCAGTTGGAGTTTACCCATTACTCTGTTTTGTGCCTCGGTTTTGAATTACATTACGTTCACCTTGCAGAAAACAGTATGCTCGTTCAGATCCATTACACATTTCCAGTTTGTCATCATCCGAAGTTCTCGGCTCGTTTTTTCTTCCACCGTTCATCAAAATGACCCTGTCTATAAAAATTGATAGTTAAAGCACTCGGATGCGGATTTTTCAAACACTCACTGCTTAAAGCGACAGAAAACAAGCCAATAAGTGCTAAAAAATAAATTGTTATCTAGTACTTTCAATCCAAATGGTTAAAGGCGGAACGTAATTTATCGTCCAGGCAGCTAATAAAATAAACTAAGTACAGTTGTGCATCGCATTGGCATTTCTTATGATAACTCATACAAACTTAAAGGACTAAATTGGAAAGTCTGTGGGAAGACATGCAGCTAAATTATCGTTTTTAAAAAGGACTGCATACTACTATATCATCGTTATAAGAAATACTTGCACCATCTGCCGTGCGGAGAGAAAAATGTCTCAGAAACATTTTTTGCGCGATGGGTTACTTATTTTAAAGAAAACGGAGTCTGTTATTTCAGTTTTGTATGATTAGACTTTGGTCGGGCGGTCGGTCTGGCGAATCTCCTTCTTCCTCACCGAGTAAACTCAGCGTCGGGCTATCTCCGTGCGGCCTTCTTAAGTCCGATGTGGTTGTTTGGTCCTGAACTCTAAGATTGTGATGTCGTAGGACTTTGTAAGCTGCAGGAAGGTCCAGATGCCTGTTGATAGAGTGTGCATCGGAGAACCACGCCTCGAGTGTTAGCCGTTCTGCTTTTACATTGCCTCGGCCAAAGATGGTAGCCCTCTGGAGGTCAAAGGTAAGCCCCGTTTCTCCAACGTGTGTTGCTAGTTATGAGTTAGCGTCTAACATCCGAGTGGCCGATTTGTGTTGTTGTAGGCGAGTTTGCAACTTCCACCCGGCTTCGCCCACATAGCTGCAGTCGCCCTCATTGCAGTTTATTTTGTAGATGACTGCCGAGGTTTCAGCGGGTGGCAATGGGTCCTTAGGCTACATTAGGCGACGTCGAATTTTGCTTGTGGTCGATGGGCTATGCCTACTTTGGTGGGTTGTAACAGTCGCAAGACCGCTTCAAAGACCCCTTTGACGTAAAGAATGGCCCTCCAGACTTCGGGTCGCTGCTCATTTGCTGCTGCTCTAAGCGCCAAACGTCTACTTCTCTCGATAAAATGCCTGGGATAACCATTGGCTGCAAATAGGTTCGCAAGTTTCAATCGTTCGGCCCTTTTATTTTCTGATGTTCTGTAGTGTGTTTCGACTCTTTGGAATAGAGTGCGGACACAACTAGGTTTGTGAGACAGAGGATGGTTGCTGTTGAAGTGTAGGATCTGTCTCGTGTCGGTGGATTTTCGGAATACTGTAGTTTGTAACTGTCCAGTGGTACACCGGCGCACAAGTACGTCAAGGAAAGGCAGTTGGTTGTTTGTTTCTGCTTCCATCGTAAATTGGATATCCGGGTGAACCGAGTTCAGCAGTTCCTTTAGGTGTTCAATTTTGTTTGTTTTGAAAACGACAAAGGTGTCATTGACATAGCGGGCCGAAAACTTTGGTTGATACTTGGTGAACACCAAATGTTCTACCCGTTGAAGAACTACTTCAGCGTTTTGACAATAAAGAGCCGTCCCAGCTTTTTGAAACGTCAGCACTTAAATAAATCTGTTCCGGAGAGCCCATCTAATTCCGCAAATGCGTATGGTTTACCTCAAAACAGACGCCGTTCACTTTCGCTAAAATACCAAAAAATAAATAGCAACAACCGGTAAAATGCAATTCACAATAGATTTTTTGGTTAAAATCACTGTTTCGTAGGAAATGGGAATTGCTGGGAGCGCAGACATTCATAAAAATAGATCAGTTAAAATTCCAGAAGTAGATAGAGGCTGTCTACGCAAATGACTGGGTATATAAAATATCTTAGGTACAGCAAGGTCGGTAACCACTTTAAAACATTATGCAATGTCCATAGTGCTGACTATACGATGTCTGGATTATATGCAAGCGCGTTTGTCTTGGTCATACGTATCCAAATCTTGATTCACGAACTTGATGTGGTGTTCGGCGTTTTATTACTTAAGATGTAATTGATAAAGATAAAGTGAAATTCACTTGATTTTGATCCTATGAATATCATAGGAAAAAACGCCTACATAACAACAAATGCTGAAGGGCGGGTCAGCAATGAACAAAGAAGAAGATGATAAACGGTTTCAGTCCCAAGTGTATAATTTTTGTTCACTCACTAACATAATCGTATGATTTTTTTGACAGCGGAACCTGCTAAATTGTAGCGTTTATCGAAAACATTATTGAATAGCTTTAGTTTCCAGTATTTTCATCGACTTTCCGGACATATACTGTCAACAAAATTTCAAACTAAGACATTTTAGGAAAATATTTAGCTAGGCAATGTTATCTCGGCCATTCGTTTTCAAGCATATTTATAAACTAGTTAAGCATAAAACCTTATCGCCGACAAAAGGAAAACGATCGAAATCACTGTCAGACGTGAGTATGCACCTAAACAATTAAAAACCCTCCCTGTGTAGAAAACGCTTTGAGTGTAGCTTGATATGGTATTCTTTTAGGGAATTTCGGCATGCATGAACTTTTTCCGAAAAAAATTGTGGAACAAAGTGAGGCGTTCTGTTTATTTTCAGTGCCTTGAGAATTAATGTTTTGCTTATCACACACAAAAAAGCACGTATTTTACTTGAGATCGGAAGTAGCTCCGCTATATTTGCCTTTCTTTGTGACTCGTTCCCTGATTAAAAATGCACAACAGGGTGACCATATAAATACAAACTTACTGTATAACTTGTTAATGCTGTTATGTTCCTTTCTAAATTACAAACTGGTTGACGTTTGACTAAAAAAATTACTTACCTCATACTCAAAAGTTCAAATGCCCATTTGTTAGTAGTCCCTTTACAATGAATTATGGTATACTTGTGAAAAGTCGGATTTTAAGCCTGGACCCTAGTTCATGTTAAGTGATGTTAAAAACTGAGTCTATAAATGGTGGGCATATGAAATAGTCTTATTTATTTTTTCCTAGTGCGTTTCGAAGCCGCAATTTTAGAAGAACACTATGTTTATAAATGCTCTTTGCAAACGACATGTTTACAAACATTTTCAATAACTGGTTACTGTGTACTCGGGCAATTTTCTGCACTCGTGACTGTTCTGAACTATGCTTGCGCAGTTGTACAGATTTTCGGATATAATAAGAGCAATATAAACTACAGAGGTTTACAAAGGAGATAGCGCTGCTCTGAATGGACTCATTGTTTTCCAAGCTGAAGCAAAAAGCTATTTTTTAAACTTCCAGACATATTGTAAATTTTAAAAGTCTTGTTTCCATATATAAGCGTGATATTTTGTCAGAAAACGCTGCAATTACGCCTACAGACAACCTTCTATTAAAAGTTTGTGATATTTTATGGTTTTTGCGACTACTTAATAGCTTATCGCAAAAAGACTGCCGACCAATTAGTCATGTAAACTTTTTGCGTATAATAAGTTACTTTATGTATGGTTTAGTTTGAACCAGCGAATGATCCAAAAACGTAGAAGACAAAAAATTCGTAATTTTAGCTATGCCTTAAAATTTATAGGGTCACACAGCTTCATTTACAAAATCATGAAAAGGAGCGCTTAATCATGCACGTATACCGAAAATGACTTAAACGTAACGAAAGAGATGGGCTCGTTTGCTCGCAAATTGAAAAAGCCGATCGAAAAGTCCCCACTTACTTTTAATTGACAGTGGAAATAGGTAACGTTCGTAGACAATAATCGGCGAAATAATTATACATGGCGGTGTTTTATGTGGTACCTCTTAGAGAAAAAGTTTTTTTGTGTGAAGATTATCTGTTGGCAACTTTCGTTGTGTATGTTAGCTTCTTCCTCGAATAGGATATCCTATGTCTGGCTGTGTCGAAAAATATGATTTAAACGGTCAGTCTGACTGAAAGCAATGCACAACTGCTCATAATTCTGGTAAATACTTTGGATATGTATTTTATTTTGGAGATTTAGGTCAACGGATAACGTAAAGTCTACCCTTATAGGCAATAGACTTAATATATTGAGATTCTCTGATTATTCGCGACATATTGAACACAATTCGAAACTCAACTTGCTCCAACACTAGAGGAAGTTGGAAATAACTTCCACGGAACAAATGCTCATAATCTACATGCAAGAGTTTGTTTATAATTGCATTTCTCACTTTCATTCTAATTTGATATTCACTAGCCGGCATGTCTTCATGCGACTTTAATAGAACGTTTTTTTCTGGGGATAATATCTTTTAAACACTTCTCTTACGTTTCATGCTTAACGTTTTTGTCTGTTAATCCAATTTTTTGGTCCGCTCATTTCTGCTGATTTACAGGAAGTTGCTGGTGTTTGGTAAATTTTGACATAACATGATTCGGCAAATTTACTGCATGCGCACATTTAAACAGAGGATTTCCTGACGGCGTTAACACTGGGTTTACAAGCATGAAAACTAACATATTTACAAACTTGGATTTGAAATTGAAATTAATAAAACCCCTGGTCTTCTAAAAATAATGGGCATCTTCACATCCTGCTTGACCTATATTACCGGAAACCAAACAGCCACTTTCTCCCGCTGAATTTTGTGTTTGAAAACCACTCGAGTTAAGAGATCTCCTTTTGTGCAGAGAGGCGCGACTGCGTACAATTTCATAATTATATGGTAACTACGACTTTTGTTTAGGTTTGTAAAAGCTTTGACTGCAAAATTAGCCCGAAATACCTTTAACATAAGCAAAGGCGATTTGCGAGACGGGTTGGTCAAATAAATGAGTTGCAACGTTTTAGTCGTTCTTAAACAAAAAATTCTCCTTTTTTTCGCCAGTTCCCATGAGTTGGGTCACATACGGTAAACAGTGAGTGATTGATCTCATGAAATGTTGGCTGAAATTCTGAAATGCGTTTTCGATTAGGTAGAATTACTTAGGCGCGGTTGTAAGACTGATTATCTTGCGGCATAATCCTACAATATTTCGGACTCTTCAGCATGCCAGCATTTGAATACACTGCATTTTAACCTCCCATAGAAACTGTACTCGGTAAAAATGACTACTTATGCAGCATGCATTTTCCTCATTGATTTTCGATGGTCTTGAAAATTCAAATATATCTTATAGAAACTATAAACAAAATAGGCTTCCTTCCAGTTGTTTGATAAAGAATCACGTTTCCTTTATATTTTGCTGTCGAAGAAGAAGTACGATTAGGTTGCAAGAAAGTTTTCTAATAACCGATTATTTTGGAATCAGATCAGCCGTTGCATTAGCGTTTAGTGGTTTTCGTCTCCAAGGCGCATGTATTTCGCGTAAAAAAATCACATATTCTTTTGTGCCTTTAAAAAATATCATATAGAGTCCATAAAATTTTGCAATGGATGTGATTCTTTATCAAACGACTGAAAGAAAGCATATTTTGTTCATGATGTCTATAAGACATATTTGAATTTTCAAGACCGTCGAAAATCAATGAGGAAAATGCATGCTGCATAATTATTCATGTTTTTCCTAATACGGTTTCTCTGGGAGATTGAAAAGCAGTGTATTCAAATGCTGACATCCTGTCGAGTCCGAAAGATTATAGGACTACGCCGAAAGATAATCAGTCTTACAACCGCGCGCCGGCTAGATCGCAGTTGGTAGCCAGACCCCGTATTACAGGTGGCTGGGGCGTTAGTTTATTGGGGCTATTTTATGGGGCTACATAATCACCTCTGACCCCTTTGATTTCCGTTTTACGTTTGAGGTTAGGAGTAGGGTACCGGTAAATGGTATCCGATTTTTTCATTAGGGTTATGCCCTTTAAGCTTAGGTTTTCGGGTTACGGTTAGGGTTTGAGTTTACGACTAGGTTTCAATGTAACGGTTAAGTTTTATAGTTAGCTCTATGTCTAAGGGCTACGACTACGTTCACGATTTCCGTCAGAGTTAGGGTTAAGGTTGTCGTTAGGATTAAAGGCTAACGTTTAAGACTAAAGTTAGGTGTGGGGTTAAGGTTAGGATTATGGTTAAGGTTGCCGTCCGCTTCCCCATTCCTGGCTACCAATTGCAAACTAGCCACCGCGCCTAGGTAATCCTTCCTAATCAAAAACACATTTCAGAATTTCGGCCAACATTTCGTGAGATCGGTCACTCGCTGCATATCTTCTAAAATTATGATTATTTTTATATGTAACAGGTCATGTTTAACATTTGTTTGTTCAGTCGTTGCGCCCTGGAGGGTCAACATATGTGTCCTTCCAACGGGTGTATAAATGCAGATGAGAAACAGAATTTTTCAAACCCGGTTGAATAATGAAGCCTACGAACGCTCGTAGTGCTGTTTTACGTAATTTCCTGTAAAGTATTGTATTTTGTATACAAAGGCCGATTGTTTGGCAGAATTCAAACTTTTGGTGCGTAAGGAGCATGCGTTGTTTGCTCGATTGCGTGCAGGCAAGTTCTCAAAATAAACAATTACGAACTTACGACAACAGTCCTAGTCATCAACCCAATAAATCAAATTTTAACATCAAAGGTGTAATCTTAACACAGCAGATTTAAACATCTATAGGCGTCCTTTTTCTGAAGCTTTGAACAGCACAACGCCCAAATCAAAAGACCTCATTGTCTGACTTTAAGTTTGGTCTAAAAGAAAATAAATGCTGCATACTTTCGAAGACCAGATATACTTATACTTGAGAGCAAGCAGACCGCTTTTCTCGAAATCTGATGATGCTTACCATTTTACCGTTGTCTCCATCGGGTCCTTTGTCTTCCTGATATGGCCTGACAGAACAGTTTGTGATCTACTTCATAAGACACAACTATTCAACCTGATAAGGCAGATTTTAGGCACTTAAAGATTGCGCATTGCGCGTATTCGCCCCGCCCTCTCCGAATTATGTCCTTGCTGTAGCAGGATATGTATGTAAAACGTGTTACAAGCGAAATTTTTATAAATTTAAACAATCATCTACGTTACACCATACTCAGACAGGTGCCAATTTAAATAGATGTGCTAGACTTAGTTTGGGCATCCAAGTGTGCGTTTGTTCGGCAGGTGAGTAATTAAACCTCGAGAGTCCTACCAGGCAAAGTTCGCAACAATTAAATTAGATTTTTTGCCTTCGACATTTCAAAAGTGTGCTGGAACTTACTGGACTCCACAGTCAACAAAGAACCCAAGCAGGTTTGAAGAAAGAAAAGGAATTTAAATGTGCACAATGTGATTTACTTACGTTCCCAATTGCCAATTCTGTTTAATGCTATTCTTCACTGGCTGGCTTGTCAGCGTGTGAACTTGTAGAATTTTCGCTTCCTGTGATTTTGTTCTCAGGGCAATAAAGTGGAATCCAGTTTACGTGAATCGACCGCTTGTCAAACAATAAAAAAGCGAAAAGAGGATCGATTTTGCTTAACAATATCTTGGAGCACACGACTAGATACTTAACACTTAATTTTGTGCCGGACGCCATGTAAGACTGACTCTTGGAAGATCTTTAAAGAAAATGTTTGTAGAAGCTATTTTCTCAACAATACTGCTTTTAGAGCATTTTACATAGCTTTTTACATAAAAAACCATATGCCCCTTTTAAATTGAAATCTATTCATGCGACATGAGTTTTCGCATTTAAGACATTCACGTTTTTACTAAGAAAACAGTCTTTTTATTACCAATTAAATAATGCTTGTATTAGCTACTTTGCGCTTTCTTTTGACTAAAGATTGTCCATTATTAGTAAGTTGTTTTAGTAAGTGCGTCTTGACTGATTTCAGACTGTTCAATGATTTTTCCGTAGACATCCACATGCACACTCTGAGTGAGACGAGTTCCACGTTCACTTCTGCCTGACCATGTGCGCTTTCGTAACCAATATCATACTCCATGGCTGCAGAGTGAGTGGTGTTTGTTTACTTGCGAGGAATGTCATGTTGATGTCACACATCTGATAATAACTGTCCTTGTTGGGGTCGTCGTCGCAGATGCATCTGACCGGATAGCTGCATAGGACCATTAAAGACATAGCAATTTGCTTCAGTGAGTAAGTGAGCAATCGATCGACAGAATTGCCCACTGTATTTCCTTTGTCACTTAACACTCGTCTTAATTTTGAGAAACCGCCTGCCAGGGTCCAAAGTGTGGTTGACTAACAACATGGGGTAAATCTTTCGCAAAGATATAACAGACGCCTGTTTCTGCGTCATGGCCAATTTCCGAGTTTGTCCGTTGCAGCCGCAGGCTCAGCAGTTGACCTTGAGTAAGTTTCTTTCCGTCGACAGCTGTATTTTTGAGGTGTATCACCTGTCGGTTAACTTACAAGTCCCATCTCTAGACCACTTCTGTTTTGCTTGGAATGATGACGGATTCCCATTGCTTTCGGAGATTCCTTTAACAGGAGAGATAATATACCAAGAAGTGGGGCTTACTGGCATCCTCATTTTGACCCCTAATTGTAATACATTTCTCTCCAGGAAATTAAATAAGAATGTCATGTCCGTGGAGAGCTCCAAGGAGTGTCGGTAGAAGCGTACATTATGGCTGATACGCTGCTTATACAGTATGCACATACACTTCTAGCTGGTCAACAGACGGGGCCACCTAGGGTGGTCTTGTGTCTGTAGTCTGGCGATCCATTTTCCATTTACGTTTTCATAAGTTGACTAACAACTTGGTCCTGATTGCAGATATCTAGGCAGTGAAAATGATCCTCCCCCTTTATCTTTCGTTGAAATATGTGTCTGCGGGATGACTGGATTCATTTTGCTTTCAGGACTAAATCCCGCCTTGATCAATGCTCGTAAAGTTAGTATTGGTATGATGCGCATAAATCCCTCGGTTGGCGATGGCCTAGGACAATCGCCAAAATCAAACGGGAGATTGCTAAATGCGTTAACGTACCTCAGAGCCTCTTGTGCACAAGTTTATTCATTTTAAATAAACAAGATTGATGATTTTCTAGGTGGCCGACTGACCATCACGCTCAAGATAAGAATGCGACCGTCGCAAACGATGATGTCCGCGTACGTCCGGTCACATTGCTAGCGTTGGGACGTTAATTTGCAAGTTAATTAATTTAAACAGGCAATAGACTTGCGCAAAACATATCGCGCTCTCTCTCTCTTCCCTCGACAACCTGAGCTGGACAGAGTTAGGAGGACCGTACAGTGCGTGACCGATCTCATGAGATGTTGACCGAAATTCTGAAATTTGTTTTCGTTTAGGGAAGATTACTTGGGTGGGTTTGTAGTATTGATTATCGTGCAGCATAATCCTATAACAGTTCGGACTCATCAGGATGTCGGCTTTTGGAAGCATTCCTTTCTGACTTATTTCAGAAATTGCGATTTGCAAAAAAATGACTACTTGAGCAGCATGAATTTTTCGTATTGATTTTCGATGGTCATGCAAATTCAAATATATTTTATAGAAAACATGCGCAAAATATGCCTTCTTTTACTCATTTGGTAGACAATCGCACTGTCGCCATATTCTATATCCGAAAAAAGTGTATATTTATGTTTTAAAAAAGTTTATATTTATGAGATTTTCATGACCGTGCGATGGGCATATATACAACATCGTACATGTCCATTTACCAAGGTTCCTCATGAAATGTTCAACAATTTCGGATCCATGTCAAAAGTTTATGAACTCCATATGGTATCTTCTTGAAGACACAGAGGAATATATGATTTTCCTCACACGGAAGGCGTGCACCTCGTAAACCGAAATCCTTAAACGCTAAGGCAATGGCAGATCAAGCTCAAAATTATTCGGGAATTGGAAAAAGTGTTTAAAGCCTAACTATACACTTTACTCAGGTATTCAATTTAGGTACAATAGGCTTTTCTACCGAAAGATTAAAAGAAAGTTTATTTTAATGCCCGTTTTGTATAAAATCTATTTGATTTTGCAAGATTAACGCAAATTCAGTGTGAAAAATGCGTGCTGCACAAGTAGTCATTTTATGCCGGGAACGGTTTCTGCAGGATGTGACCAAGGAGTGCTTTCAAAAGCCGACATCCTGCTGAATCCTAAATGCTATAGGATTACGGCGTATGTTAATTCATCTTACAACCCCACCTTAGTAATCCTTCCCAATCGAAAACGCATTTCAGAATTTCGGCCAACACTACATGAGATTGATTAGGCCCTTTAATTTATCAAAGACAGTGGTCGGCAATGTAACCGGCCTTTCTACGGAGACGGCCCACATCTCAGTTAAGTGGGAGTGCTATAGAGGCCACTATAAGAAGGCCTGACTGTTCGCTCTAAGAGAAAGACAGACGTGTTGTGTCAGTTGAGAGCTCTCAAAGCCGTTGTAATCATTAATATAGGGAGGCAGGGGATGTTGGAAAAATCACAATTTAATTACGTGACCTTAAGTTGAGTAAAATCTGCTCGGTTGCGTGAACTACTGCCGATATCACAAAAATTAGATATTTCAGTTTATAACAACCAAAATTCACAAGCTCGCGCATAAGAGTGCCTTACACTGACAGGATTGGAAGTATATTGTCACTTTTTAGTATGGTGTCACCTTACCCTTGGAAGTATATGTATATATATATTTCCAGGAGCCCAGGGAATCCTGCAACAGATGATGTGAGGGGTTTAGTCACACACAAGACAATTTGTTAATGAGTGACTTATTCCTCTCTATGTGGCCAAGAACTCGATTGCCTTTCACAACCAACTATGTAAGAGATGTCATGGCCAATTTTGCATCGTTAAGTTTGCTTTATTCTGGTAATAATCTTCTCCTTAAAGAAAACATCTCATTAACCGTATATATATATTGAAAATAAGTAAGATTCTTTGGGAAGGGAATAAACATTAATTAGTAAATTTTTTAAGTCCGGTTCCCCAGCTCGTCGTCAGACTTTTGGGCTATGTACAAAAATAGTTAACTATTTAACCGTGTCAAACAAGTGATTCTATGGTTGGCTGAAGCCTGCGCCGATGCGCGTCAACGATTTTCGTCATCCCCTGGGTATTGGCTGCGCTCGCTCCCATTTGTCCTTGAGACATTTGTATGTGGCATCTAAATCGATATGCCGATTGATGCATGCCTCATCTGAGTGCATTGCTTCCAGGAATTCGCGGCCTTTCCTTACTGGGCAGGCGCTAACAATGCGGGTGTTCTCCCATGCAAATTTGTGTCCAGTGTCCAGTGTGTGCATAGCCACCTGGGATAATTGATCTCGTCTCCTCACCGCTGACTGATGCTCATGTATGCGGGTAGAGGCAGATTTCCCAGTTTGGCCACAATATACGGCATCACAACTGGAACCAGACTCGAAATGTTCCTCAATAAAGTTTATTCCCTTCCCAAAGAATCTTACTTATTTCAATTAAATTTCTTGGGATGCTCGTTTTCCAGCATATATATATATATATATATATACGCACCAAGGAGCTTACTCAAGGCGTTTAAAAAGATATAAAACGGTTTGATTTTTGCGACGATAGTCTTCACCGCTGGTCATTGTTTCCTAAAGTATAGAGAGGGGAATGTCATCAAGTTGGATGCTGCGACTGCGGTGTTGTCTAGAAAGTTTACCACAACTCTTCAAATCACTTCCGTCTAGTGAACCTTGATAATATACTTGAAGTCTGCTTCGAATAACCGAACGACTAAAAGACCACTACCGGTGCATCTATGTAGTTAGTCAGTTTATGCTACCGTACACTACGCAGAGGTTTCGAGAACATTTACCACTCAGGCATAGTATTTATGACAGTAAAAACTCACCAGATCGTTTTACCGGGTACTGCTATTGGGCCGGATGTACACTTCCGAGAAGCAGCCACCCGGAGGCCAAGAACTCCGGAGTTCAATGACTGCCAAGAGACGAGAAGGAAATTAATTCCTGCACGAGATTACGCGGGAAACGTTTGGCAGCCAACTCACAGTTTGCAGGATCGTCGTTAACAATGCCTTCTATTGATAGTCCTATCGTGAAGGAAGTTCGGAGTTGTTTTTATGATATCCGCTTTCCGCTTCCAAAGTCCAAAACTTGCAGGAAGTTCACTGTGAACGGGAAAATGTCGATGAAAACACCTGCACTTCAAACGATCAGATGTCAAATGGGGGATTATGGCAGAGCGCGAATGCTCAGACTACATAATGGAACTCACACCTATCAAGACCTTAAAAATGTAGTATGCGTGAAGGGATTTTGGCCTTTCTCAGTTTGGTGGACAATAGAAATGCCCGCTCTTTTTCAACTGTCTAAAATGATATGTCATATATGTAGGTTTACTGTAAACAGAATTGCAATAGAACAAACGCTTGGTAGGGGTGACGCTAGTTTGCACATCTTAGTAGTATTAGAACGAAAGCAAGATAGCTTTGGAAGTCCGTATATTTCCTGGAGCTTAATTAACGCATTTTAAGTAGTATGCATATTTAAGTCAATTAGCGTAAAATCAAGTGTTTATGAGAAACAACGCCGATAGCAACGAAAAGCTGAAATACAGGACGCAGTCGTGAAGGGGGAAACGCGAAACCTCGAGCAAGAACTTTACTCACCAGACGTTTCGCATTCTCATAATAAGGTGGATAACCCCATTATGTCCGACTGAGGGACGGAAGTCCTTCATGAGCCGTGGTCACTCACGCGGTTTTCATCTCTCGCGTGATTTTCGCCCTCATTGAGCTTGAATGTTTGCTGGGTCCCAGCAAAACGGGCTGCCACTTGAGATTCGTCATCGTTCCTCCTCACTGCCGTAGCACCTGTGCAGCTCAACACGCTTGTCTGCTTCTGTCCCTGATAATAGAACCGAGCGAAGATTCGAAACGGCGGCGATAAAAAGCTGTTGTTCTAGCAAATGTTTTTAATTCTTTCTAAAATCCTGGACCTGCCGAACAAGATAGGAACGCTTAGCATCGTAAAAGTGCCTGCATAATGACTATCAAACCCCTTTAAACGACAGGTTGACTAGGTCAGTACGAATGTTTTGTGACAAGTTAAGGAAAATTTTCGGAACGGGCCGAATTTAAGTTCGGACCTGAAGCAAAAATAAGTATATGAAATATATTCTGGAAAGTAAATATTCCAGTGCGAGTAAATCAGCACTGTTTTTTGATAAATGCTGGCCAATTAGTGCAGTGAAGACTCAAACACAGGGGAAAGTTTGTGACCAGAATGTTGACCTTTTAGGCGTGCAAAACTTCCGAAACCTTTGAGCACGTAAGACAGGACGTGTCTGTTTATTTATGAACAAGACGATTCCGCAAGCTGACGGTATCCTTTCATAAGTTAAAATGTCCGCTGACTCTATTGGATAGCCTGAGAGCAAGCTTAAAGGGCCTACATAAGTACAAAAAATCAGTCCGATAACTAGGCATGTAATAAACGATTTTTGCCAGAGAACCTGGAACATAAGTTGTGGTATTTCACAAGTTTCTAATATACTTTTTGTGAACAGTGCAGAGGGGGCAACACAAAGCAGGGGTTTATTCTTCTTCTTCTTCTTCTTCTTCTCCTCCTTTTTCAATCCAGTCCAAATAAAAATGTAAGTTCAGTAAGAGACGTTGCATGGCCACATCCCAAAAATTATCGAATAAGGCTTAGACAACGATAATTTTTTTTAATTTTCAACGACTTACAATAGTTGTAATCAATAATTAGTTACCCTGACTACCTGAAAACTTAAAGCTAAAGATCTGACTGAGAACAGTTGCAGGATAGCTGCTAAATGGACCTTTGAATCAAGGCAATTTATAAAGGTTCTAAGGGCAGCTCTGCTTATATATGAATATGTTCACCGAAAAAATGCTGCAAGTAAATCACCGCCTGTCTCCACATGGAAATAAATCATACACTTCGATGTTGTTTTAGGAGTAAGATTATTGACCTTCTTTGCCCAAACCTGCCAACGTGCGTTGGGTGTTTAATAAGCAGTTCACATATCAGGTGTAATGACCTTCTTCGGATAATCGTCTTACGCATGCTTGCGAAAGCATGACATAGCTTCAAGGCTGCCAGATCTAGCTGCTTTTGATGATAGTGCGATAGTGTGCATGAATGTCAGACGATTTGTGTGGCAAATCCACTGATTTTGACGCCACCATATTCATTTACCAAAACCAGATATCACAAGTCCCACAGCATCCGTTGGATCGCATCATAGAATAAGTTGCGTTAACATTCTCCTCCTCCTCCTCCTCCTCCTCCATTGCAGTGGGACTGCTGAAGCATGGGTTTTAGAAAAGAAGCCCTAAATTCTTAGAGGGTGTAGCGAAAACCCTATCCAGTCGATCCTGGCTGTCTATCCACGCGGAATCAATTCACTAAGTGCGATATGTTTCGTTTGCTAGGAAGCCAATGAGCACTTAGGAGACGGGGTCGCCGTCCATTGTCTGTTCGTCTCCCTCGAGCACAGTTCAGCACTCGCAACCACAAGAGCGACAGACTTAACAGGCATCCAGGACAAGTCGGCTTCGGCTTCTACAAAGTCCTAGCTTCAAACAATACCAATCCGGGCGACAATGTGGGTTTTACGGGGTATATTTGCTGGAAACATAGCTCCATATATACATCCTTCAAAATTAGGCTTGTTTTTCGTCATAGAATCCTTCTCTTGATAATAAATACAAGCAAAAGAAATCTCGATAGTCGTAGCTTTGAGAACCAAGTAACGATTCAACGGCTGGGCTCACAAACAACTCTGATTATGTAAGGTCCTTAGGGACTTCTAGCAACAGGTTTATATCCCAGAAGTAATCAAAATTAACCAGCCGACGTCTCGCTGCAAGATAAACGCCGTCCAAACTGCGAACAGGAATTCGACGAACGCGGTTTATGAGGTTTTCAGGCGAAATGAAGCAAGCGAGAGCAGATCCGTTTCCGGCCGAACCGGGAGAGCTTACCCTAGACAGTAAATTACGCATTATCATAGAATTTTTAAGCAATATCGTTGGTAGGACTGACTTCTATGACCTCCTAAATGGGACATGGGAGTAGAAACCGTGTGCGATAGGAATGGCTTTGAGCCAACGTGTGAAAAAAAATAGGATTAAAATAGATTAGGCATTAGGTTTAAGGTAAGACCAAGAGGTAACGGCGAGTTAAGTCAAAAGAAAGTTTACAGTTAATGGAGGAGCTAGCGTCAACTGCAAACGTAATGTTTAGGGCAAGGTTGGGTTGAGTTTGAGGTAACTGTTAAGTTTTTTACTAAAATTATTATAAGGTTTAGACTATGGCAATGTTTTTTCCCTTTTCGGAATTATGGATATGTCCAGCTTTATTAACTGGGCGAGGCGTTCCTATTCCTATGTTCTGTTTAAGAGACCATGTACGTCAGTCCTACCATAAAATTTTGACAGGCCATTTTACTTCAGCTTTCGCCACAGCGCCTTAGTGGCAACGGTTAAGTAAGTGACAGAAAACTGTTCGTAACCAGTTCAGCTAACTGAAGATTAAGTGCAATGCAACAGTCAGCTTTATTTCATAGTATAAATTCATGAGGATAGCCTTTCTAATAATAGCTTTCTAATTTGCATGTAATCGAGACGTTTTATCTGCCCCCATTGAATTGTTATAGGCATTCACATCGGAAATGAATGAGTATTTTCGAATAAATGCCGAAATCCCACCTGTTATTTAAGTTCTTTTTACATTAAATCCTCCTGCAATTGATTTTTCAGTTAGAGTCTCTTGTAACGCTTTAGCCAGTTCAGATTATATTTGCCATGGATAAGCTTCCGACTTTGATGATGATCTTTTAAAGTTCATTTTTAAAGCTGTGCTATCGCATCGAATTTAGAGGTAGTATATCCAATTTCTTTTCATCAAAATGTTTTAGAGAACATGACTTACAGAAAATGCCTTTTCGTTTTTCATCCTAAATGAGATTGATTATTGTGTCTGATAATGTTTATCCTTATGGCTAGGCACGGGAATGCTGATCTCCAATATTACAGGTGTTCTTACAATAAATTTCTGATAGGGTTTGGGCTGAGTTATACGTCAGTGTAAGAGTTCGGGAAGTTAGGATTGTGGTTAGGGTTAGATGTATGGGCAGCTTTAGAACTATGGGGGTTAAGGTTGCAATTAAAATAAGGATTCAGGACTAAGACACCCTGAGACGTAAGTGCAGATCCACTTGTAGCACGGGGTGGGCGTATTCTCCAATCACATCGTCCCTTCTTAAAACAGATCAGCGTCGCGAAATGGCATCCCGCGCATTCAACATCAGAAAGACGGCAAAATTCCTTTTCACCTCATAAATGAAGTGTTCGAATGCCAATTCTTATCAGATAAAAGGCAGTTGTTAAAATTGGCCTTTAGATATTTAAGGAGCTAGCTACAGGAAAAGAGCAGGTTAACTTTAAATTGCAGGTGAACGAGGATCGCTAAATCTGGAAGGACAGACCAGAGATGAGTAATCATTGCATTGAAATATGTGTCAGGAAAGTATTTTTAAATTTACACGCTGTGAACAGACGTTTCTTTTTTGTCGTGAAGAACAGACGATCTCACAAGAGGACGCATCCTAATGACTGTTTAATGCTGTCGAATATCAAAAAATGAGCTTCATATCAATGAAAGAAAAATATAGAAAAAATGTAAAAAGACGTTCACTTTTTCATACATTTGGCGGAAAATCACATCTTTCTCAAATTTTAAACTTGAAGAAAGGGTAAATTTTGTTTTAAAGCCTTTTTTAATTAGGTGATTTTTTAAACGTGAAATGTTCGTTTATAAAACACCGTGCCTTTGCATTTACCAATGATGCTGGTAAAGTTAACAATATGGTGTAAATAAACTGCTAAACCTTAGGAGTTCAATATAGTCTTCTCTTAATACCGTACAGAAATGCGTGATTTTTCCCGTATGGAAAATATAGGGCTTGCAGTCTTGGAAGCCTGAATTCAAGTGTGACGGCATATCGGGTTTAAAATTATTCGGTAATTAAAAAAGTTTGAAAACCGATTTATCCTTTTTTCAAGTAGAAAATTTGACGAAGACATGATTTTTCACTAAATAAATGAAATAAGAAATGCATTTACCTATTTAATTTGAAATTTATTCAAACTTATAAGGGCCTTTAAATTCCATGAAACTAATTATGCTACTTAAACATGCACTTTTTGAGGAGTTTTGTTCTTGCCGGCGGCTGAAACAAAGTTCATTCTCCAGCTGGCATACTACAGCAGCTGAATTATCCTGGGATCTTGCTGCACGATGGGGAATATAACAACCCTCCTTAAGTAATCTTTTCGGGTCGAAAACGCATTTTAGAATTTGGGCTACAATTTTATGAGTTAATACATCCTCTGTAGGATTTATTTAAAGTCTAGCATAACTTCGTAGTAAACGACGTGCGACAATTTGCATGTCTTAAAGCGATGTGCTATTTCATCGTCTCAGGGCAGTTTTCGTTACCAACAAGTCACCGTGCCAATCACTGATGTCGACCATATTTCTACTTAGGAGAAATAGGGGTGCATGTTGTATTCGAAGAAAAATATCTAGCTCTGATTTTGCATGGAGTATAAGTTGCTGAGCAAGACCTGATGACAAACAACGTCAAGTTGATAAAACTCTCTATCAGTCCCCTTTGTTAACTGGCAGGCAACTTTATGTACCGCTTGTCTGATCCCATTGCTTTCGTTGAAATGGACAATATTTTAAATACACGAGTTACTTTAAACTGATAAACATTAGAGGAGAGCAATTTTTCAAAACGTACCAGGAAAGTAATTAATTTAAGGCACCGTCTGTGCAAATTTCTCACGGCATTAGGTTGCCTAAATACAGTGTAATGGTTGACATGCGACACTTTCTTCTAAGTAATCAAGGCAACGACAAGGTTTAACGAACTTCGTCCATCGTTATGCGCAGGAAACTAAAGAGGCATCCAAAAATATGGTCTTGAGACCAAAAGACCTCTTCGCGAATTTAAATTCGGATTGTTCACTTACGTAATTCAGACAGGACAAGAGCATGGAAACATGACAATTTTTTGGAAATTTGGGCATTTTTCTCTCCAAACGTTTCGCTTCCGAAATATTCAAATTGAATGCCAAAAAGTCAGCAATAGTGTTAAAAGGCAATTACAAATCCAGTGAACCTAAAAAGTCCACTGGTAGCTCATCAATTAAAGCTTCGATTATTCGATAAGGTTTTTTCACGCGAATTAAACAGTGCTGATAAACAGTTTCGGAACTGAAAGAATATCGTGCTTGCCAGTTAAGAAATACTTTAGTATTTATATGCCACTGTCCAGTATATTTAGGATAACAGACATTAGAATCAAAGAATGCGAAAACTAAGGGAGCGGTTTCTAGTGCGGAGATTGTAGGACGTGATTGTTGCGAAAAACATATCGTCAGTAACTGTTCAGGTATTGGATATCTAAATAAACATCTCAAATTTTTTAAGTACTTAACGTCAAAAAAGTGAGGAATATTGAACTTCGTTAACAAACCAACTAAGAACATAATCTGTTAAAATGGTAGTTCATTTGGTCAAAAACATACTGCAAACTTTACCTGTGAATTTTGGCTTTTATCAGCGTTATTGTTACGGTAAATGTACCTTTACAAACGAAATCATAATTTACAGAGAACTTAATGTCCAGGAACTTATTATAAACGTCACATGCTTTGAATACTATGCTGCGTAAAACGTTATGATAAACAAGTAGTACAAACAATCTTGCTGCGAAATCATTCGAGAAAATTGGAGACCGCAGGGTGTTCACTGACATTCTAAAGACAACTTTGAAACACAATAACGAAAAACGCCTGCCGAGGGTCAGAAAATATTCTAGGTATATTCGTATTTCCTATTTAGCGACCGATTTCTTGTCACGGGACACTTGTTTCTGCTATGCCTCTATTAAAAAGGCAGAACAAAACCCTATTAATATGCTTTTTGACAAATTTGAAAAAATCTCTTAACACAAGGGTGAAAACCTTAGCGATTTTGGCAAGATTCGAACCCACGAGAGCAAAGGGACGACCTTAGTGTAGCTAACGTTCTAGTCACTTGAACTTCGCGTTCCCACCATGTGACTAGATAGATGGCTATAATAATGTCTTGTTGTCCTGAGTTCGATTTTCACCAAATTCACTGATTCTTTAACAGTTGTGTCAAAATGAAATCCTCATTAGTAACTCACGGAAGAAATAATGCAAACAAGGATAATTACCAATTTTTTTAGTGTACATTTGAAATACAGTCAAACACACAACAGTTGGCTGGCCGTTTTGCTGCAACAAGTTTAAGAAGTTATTTTTCCTGAAATTGTGGTAAGATACTTTAACCTATCTGTTTACACCGTTTAATATGCTCGGTTGTTTGTATGGAACTTTATTACCTTGTGCCCATTGTGATTACCCACTTAGCAGATATTTGCATCCCCAATTTTCTTGGGGGAATGTTTAGCGAACCTCGTCGTAATACTGTTTTCAATGGATCTTCCACTCGTCATTGATGTTTTGATCATTCGTTCACTTGTTCATTATATTTGGGCTGATTACTATTTGAGTTGAAGCATCCGTCAGCTCGCACTTAATCCTTGAGGTCCTTCAGTGCAGTCTCTCAGTATACTGAACTATTTTGCAACGCAAGACTTTGCAGGAAAATAAAAACCTTAAAATTCTGCCAGATAATTATTAAACAAGATTGCAACATTTGCTATACAGGGGTGTTTCGGGAGGTTTTTCGGATAATCACATCTTCTAGAATATATTCGTGCAAAAATATGATGTTCCTTTCACGAGCAATTAATGAAATCCCAGAAATAATGGTCACATTACCAGACTCCTGTATTTCATATAAATAAATAGCTAAAATGATCAAGCTTATACCGAGTGTATAGTAACCAATGGGCGATAGAACCTGTAGGCCTCATAAACTGGTTAATGCGCGGTTTCATGGAAAAGTTGATATTCATCAACAGGGTAAGTGAACTATGCCGGATAGTCCGTTTTCTGGATGGGAGATTTAGAACGAAGTAAAAAGGCCTTCTCCGTCCCACAAAAACAGGCTTACTCTAGATACGTTTATGGGGTTGGCAGCCAAAATACTCAGTAAAATTGCAAAGTCTTGTACAAAAGAACATAGAAAAGATGTTTCACGTAGCCAGTTACGAAAAGAGTGCAAAAAGAGAGTACTTAAACAAAGGCACATTTGTCCGTAACATAATCTGTATTTGCATATTTGATGCTTCGAAGTACCATATCCGATCTGCTAACATTACTGGTTATTAAAAACCTAGTCATATAATTTGTGCCGATGAACTCTATATCCCGTAGACAGCTGACTACATTGGCTTCGCCAAACGTGACGATTTAAAGCACATGAGCTCACACCTTTCGTTTGTTTTCTCCTCTACACTGTCAACAAGCTTCATGCACGAAGACAATAACTTGCGACATAAAGAAAGCAAGAACAAGCCAAGATCAAAGACCTTTTTGTACCTTAGAAAACGGTCTGAGAGCTCGCTGAAATTCTGACGGGTAGGTGGAATCATACCGGCAGATTTCGGGCATTTAACGGCAGATATAGTTATCCAAAAACATATTCCCGTGTTCTGTCAAGCATCGGTTAAAATTCTAATCCCGATCAGTTGTATTACCATCATTTCGACCTGATGCGATCATGCCGACTGCATAAAGATGAATGGTGGAATCTGCTGGTCCACAGCAGACTTACAATAAAGGACGATAGCAAAAACCTAGACCCTCCCTTAGCATGTTGCAAATGGGTAAGAGGAGGTCAAATCCATCCGACAGAGCCGCAAGTTCTAACTCAATCCCCTCCACCCGATGAAAAGTGGTCTATTTTGCCCGATGTCATACTGCAGCTAATAGTTACGACATTAATTCTGCCATCGTGGACGAGGACATCTGCCATGTGTCCCACAGCATAATGGGTGCAGGGATGGTACCTTGCGGGTGAATTAGTTTGCAATACTAATGTACTTGAGTTTCATCTACGGCATTCTCTTCTCCCCCTCCACCACCCTGTTAGGGTACGAAGATAGAATCAAGAATATCGAAGGCGGGGTCGGGCGTAGCGACTGACAGCGTTAAATAGGCCATCTGCGTCTGTCATAGGGGCCACACTAAAAATGAGCAATTGCAGCATAACGCTTTTCCGAAGCGGAGAACAGAGTTACTCCGTGAGTGGATAACGTCTATTGTCAAGGTTTTTAGCATATTCTGAAAGGTGCAAGCACGTCAGATTTTTTTAACTACCTGTGCGCCTAAGTGCTGTGAGGAAGTCTGATTTTCGCCTTCCTTTCATAGGCGTCCGTTCACCGTCCAAGCCGGACATTTAACTTTTTGAAAGATATCTGATCATATGCCAACGGAAAAGTCCAGTTGGCCGTTCATCTCCTTCAAATTTCCCCAATAATAAGGAAACTATAGTAATATACGTTGTAGCACGTTTCTATTATAGGCAAAACTGCGATAAACTTCAGGGGATTCTTTAATTAAAACTTTAGGAAAACTTCTGTCTTAGACTAACAAATTATGTTCAAGAGGATCTTTTGTATTTCTGCTATTTACGTCTAAATTATATGTCTATTATCCTTTAAATGTATCAGGTAATGCCCACCACGGATTTAGCACCATCCTTTTTTATTTTGGGTCTTTATTTGCAAATGAATTAAAGTGCCTGCGTACTGTACCTTACGGTACAAATTCTTTACTTTTTGACTTAAAAGTTGATAGAGAAAGAAGAAAAAGGCAGCATCAGATGACACCAAGAAAGTCAATCAAACTTCACCGCGGCGTTCGGGTCGTCCACTTGAAAACTTAAAAAACCGTCACTTCGATGTGTTTGAGTTCACTGAAAAAATAATGCTCGAAAATGCACAGTCTTAGTTTACTCTTGAACTGATTCAACAACGCAAAAAAGAGGAATTAGTTTGGACGTCATGTGACAAAGATACACCCAGCCCTTGAAGACGTATCGTCAGAGTAAAGTTTATAAAATTTTGTATTGCATATCGTAATTAACAATTAGAATATTTACTAGATTGGTAATTGGGGATAGCAATTGTTGCGAAATATTTTGAAATTTTTGAGTTGTTAATAGTTCATACTTCTTTCCTAATGGTTGGTCAACCGCAATGCTGCCCTCCTCTCGGTTTCCAGGTGGGTAGTTTTGAATTTTCTTGCGGACGATGCGAGGCGTTTTGAATACGTTTGACTCTAACTACCGAGAAGTCATAATTCTAATCACGAGTAAACACATTACATTCAAAGAGATGGTGAAGTTGCAAAGAAAAGAGAGTCAACGACAGAAAATGTTTGAGTATCTCATACATTAAAATTACCGTGCGCCGAAGCATACTAATGGCGAAGGTTTTCGAAGACTGACAAATCTGGTCTCTCTATTCACTAAATCTTTTGTACGGAAAAGGATAAGTATGAGTGTCTTCGCAAAGTGTGAGCCTCTATTTTGTGAAATAATTAAAAACAAAGTGGGTAGTATAACGTAATGATTAAGCTAATTGTTTTTAATTTTTACGTTATCATTTGAAGAACAATATATTTTCTTGTGCCGGATAATAATCAGAGATTTATTGGCGTAAAAAGTTGATATCTTTCGAAAATTAATCCGTTTGATCTTGAAAAAATATTCATAAAGCAAGCAAAACAGCACTCGGTACATAAATAATAACAGTTCCTCCGTGAATGTTTCGAAACGCTCTCAAGTACAGATTTTTTTAATAAACTGTCTAATATTACAGAAATGTCTGTAGCCATCAATATGATAAGGGAAACAACAGACGAATAGGCACGGCCTGAAAATATACACGATAAATCCGGCAAAACTAAATCAATCAATAAATTTTGCCTATGTCTACAGACTTTGTTGAAAGCATAAGAATAGCTGACATTAGAAGGAGTTGAGCGTAAACCGCATGGGAGATCGGATACTGCTAACAAAAAGCTCGAAAACAAACTTTCGGTCCATTAATCATGCCGTCTTTTGAACAGCTGCACAGTCCTACAGTTTTAACCAAATCAAATACACTTATGCCCAGCAAACAAGGGAATAGCACTGAAAAAGGTGACATTTCATGTGGTGAAAATACTTTATTTTATATGGCAGTTCTACATGTCCACTATTCAAAGCCCTACCCGATCACCTGATGGTTTATCAGTGACGGAAGTACACCTGCAGCACTATGTCATAAAGTGTAAGGCAGTATTCTTAGATGTGTTTCGATAAGAATGGATTGCTTAGTCTGTGTTGCAATCTTGATAACCGTGCAACATATTCAAAAGATGTTATTGTCTCGCCGTTCTTTAGTGGGCTTTTTGATGTCCGCCTCCTAAAGCCTCATTTGGCAAAGACGACAAACTACACAATGTCCAGTTTTCCGTTGGTTCCGGATACCCTTATAAATTGAAGTAAATCTTATAAATAAAGCGCAAGAAAATATTGTATTTACATTCAACTGGCGAAGAGTTACCTCTGCTTTAAATCCTTTATGTGTAAATTCGGTATCTTGCGGTTTTTTGAACAGTGATCTTTTCTTATGTTGACTACACCATTGCTGCTGTCAGGAATAACATGCTTAAGGATGTCTATGATCTGTTTGACACAATTAATCCAGACATACAATTTATGAGAGATGACGAACAGGAGCAGCGTCCGTGATGCCTTAATGCCTTCATTGGGGAAATTTTTAATGACGAGATCACGACAACAGTTTGCAGGAAGACAGCGAGCACCGAATCTTTTCCCGGCGAACGAGAGACACAAGTGTGGGATGAAGCTCATCAAACGGATTCTGGTACACTTGTTCAAAAGCAGACGAAGGAACACGTAAGATCAGATGTACCTGTGAGCAGCTTATGCAGGATGGTTGTCCAGAGGTCTTACAAGCCTATGCGCACGTACGTGCGGATGGGGGAACCAAATAGAAACATCTACGAGGACGTTTCATGCTCTGCCGTATATTAAATAACTTCCAGAGACGACTAGACGCATTGATGTGTGAAAATGTGTCGGAATTTCCCACTGGTTGAAAGCAACCGTGCAGTACAAAGTCATTAAAATTGATTACTTATTTAGTCCCGATATTAGTCGTGTTTGGTGCCTCGTATCCTGTGTCTAAACTGCCCTCGTTATTACCGTGGTAGGACTGGACTTCGACGCAGGTCAGACATACATAAGCGCAAATGGTTCTATGAGGGACTGCCAAACTACCAGAAGTAGCTGGTCACGCCCACGAACAGTCCACGCGTTCAACTTCACCGTCGACAAGAAATTACTCGTGCCAAAAACAAATCAAGCTGAAGGTGGATTAAAGTGTGAACTTTGGATTAGAACTCAGTCAACCGACATACTGCTCACGGACGCGCCGACACAACCATGCGCATAGACTTCTGTGAGCAGTTTTTCCAGGTTATAGGCTTTTAACTTTGCGGTTCTCACTGTCTTTGGTCAAATGTCCATTTCTTATGAAATCGTTTGAAAGACTTGGCCAATTTTCGCAAACCAGAATGTGCTCGGATACTCCAATGTCCCACCCTTTCCTCTGCTTTACGTATTCCGGCGCAGATTGTTCGAAGGCACTGGACTTCCACATAGTATCCAGTTAGAAAATTCATACAAATGACATGAATTATACAGGAACGCGACCAGCTCATCCAATGGGTGCCTCAGGCGGAAGACGTTCCTCTGCGTGCTGTCGAGGTTCTTCCTACATTTATATTCCAAACCATAGAACGGGTATATATTCTCATACTTCCAACATGATTTTCGAGGACTGAAAAGGAGAAAATACCCTTATGGGCCCGGTGGAATCATAATTTAGGATAGTTATTTGTTTTGCGCAAAGACACCTTTTCGTTACCAATATGATCGTCGAATTGGAATAGTTGCATGCTTCAGTCTCAAACTTATTCAAATGCCTTTTAATGACTGGGTAACCATGTCCTTCCCTTCCATCGGGGTTATCACCTTGATGTTCTGGACTGGTTTAACTTATTGCTCGCCCTGTTTGTCATCTAATTTAAGCATCGACGGCTAGCAAATCATTCGCTGTCGCAAAATTCATAAGTACCATAAATGTCTACTGGTTATGCCTGTTTTGAATGTAGACAGAGGAAAATTCTTAAAATATTAAAATACCTATGAGGCTCCAGTTAAATAAGCTTTAACTAGTTACAGAACTTGCGCATCAGGGTTAAAATAGGTTTGCAGATACGAACAAATGCGCATTCATCTAGTGCATAGTTTTCGTTGTAGAAGCGCGTTCGCCGATCAGTATAAGGAGCGCGCGTATGCTTTTGCGCCTCGGATTTCAGTCTAGAGCTCTCGTATGCAGTCAAGTTGCAAGAGTACCGGCAAAAAACAAAGGAAGAAAAGAATGGTCATGGTTACTCTATTGACCTTCAGTGGCCGGTTTTACTCAATACCGAATCTTCAGAGCCTGTTGTTTTTTCAAATAATAAATGGGTTAGCTAAGATTGTAAAACGAATATAACAACCTTACGCACGTGTTCAAAAAGAGTGCCTACTTACACAATATTGTAACATTAAGTATTTCGGCATGCAGTGCTAAGAGAGCACAAACAAATTAGTCTCGTAGCTTTTAGTCAAACATCATAGTGACCGCCCGTAAAGCTTAAAATTATGTATAGTCATGACAGGTATTCAACAATATTTAAACAAATTGAGTACAGCGTATAAAATAAATGCCCGACAATACATCTGGCATGTTAACGTTTTCGAAAATTATGCAGTTTTAGCCTTTTGCTAAAAATGTGCATTCCGTTTTGAGTTTGAAACCTAGAGGTTAATTAAGTGAATCAAGTAAAGTCTCATCCGTGTACGTTACGATAGTGTGTCAAATGTTGCTCGAAAGTATGCATCTTACGGAACTTGTGCTCTATGGATCATGAACACAACCCAGGTTGAATGCATTATTCCATATATAAAAGTGTAGAAAACCTATAGATCCCTAGACGTTATTTCAAAATGACTTACCCCAAATCAACAATTTATTTTTAAGGAAATTATAAAACAACAATATTTCAACTGGAGTACCTGCCAGAAAACACACTTAGAATGCTGAGGGACTCACTGGTAAGCCGAATCCCTTTCCGCGTTATTATTGCACTTTTGAGCACCAAATCCCACAGATCTGCTAATTTGACATTAAGAAAATGATAAAACTTCTATTTTTCGTAAAATGACCTATGTCTTAGCAGATTGATCACCATGGTTAACATCGGACATAAAATAAATTTTCAAGTTCGGCTAAATCTGCTTATTAAAACTCTCTCGGGTAAATTAATACACTTTCAATGAAAAAGTCGCTCAGATGCGTAATCGGAGTCTAGGACATGCAGTAGCATAGGAAACTGCACGAATATATTCCAGCGTCCATTTTTGTTAAACTTTACTGATATTTTACTTGATATAATTACGTGAACACAATTTCTGCACAAGAAAAGGACATTTTATTGAAGGAAGTGAATGAGCGAACAAAATGCTCAACATTATAGGCATCCAGAAATTCTCTGATCAGTTTCCGGTATCAGATTTCATGAGATAGGTCACGCACTCTAAAAGTGTAGAAAACCTATATACCTCTAGAAGGTATTTCAAAATGACTTACCCCAAATCAAAAATTTATTTTTGAGGAAATTATAAGGCAACAATAACTCAACTGGAGTGCCTAACACACTGAAAATGCTGAGGGACCCACTGGTAAGCCGAACCCCTCGCATCTGTGCCATGTAGCGGCAAAATGTCGGCGGAACGCGAGCCTAGGCTTTTAATTAATACTTATGCTATTGGTATGGTATCCTGCAACCAAGTACACGCTTCTGCTTGCCTGTTAGCGGTCGGTGAATATAAGGCAGTCATCCCACAATGGCTCATGAACAACGGCCCAAGCATCCATTCTTTGGTGTACTCCTATAGACCTTAAAAACAAAAAAACCATCAAAATTTTCATCTGTAAACTTGAATAGAACATAATTGGGTAGAAACTACATGTAACTAATGTATTTATAAGTAAAAGTCATGTGGCCGCCGAATGTAAATGCGAAATTCATGCTAAGTGGCAAGTAACAACGAACCTGTCTTTGATGCGTTAGTGGGGAAACCAATTACAATCAGCTTTCTCACCTAACTTAGTATTAAGTTAATAGAAAAGTATTTGCATGACATTCAGCATTGCAAATATGCATCTACAGGTTCTGATCTGTATGTCAAGTAAAAACTTATTCGAGCATTCATTAGTTTGACGCTTTCAGCGTCCAAATTATTTTCAATATTGGACAAATCACGTGCAATTGATTAATTGAAATGATTGATTTCTATCTTTTTTCAAGGACCGCAGGGAAAAAACTAGGTCAAAGTAGCCCTATCATATTTGAGTTCATTTATGTTCGGGCTATGGGACAAACGCCACCTACAGATGATTAACATAGAGCTTGAGTCACTAAGTAGACCGCGGTCTCTTAAAACTGAATTTCAGTGGCTTGACGCTTTATTAATGTGAGAATTCGAAACCCATAAACCACGTGGCTTTTCTAGTACGCTTATATATTTGGTATATATCTAGTAAGCTTAGTGAAATATTCGTTGCTGTTCACCTATAAAGTTTTCACACAAACGCCTGTACACAGGCGAAAGACCAGTTTGAGCATATTTATTAAAATAATTTATCAAATTATGCAAATTGGGGTGGGGTAATCGTTAAGTCAGCATATGTCCAAGTATGAGAGACAGACAAAGTAAGGTTCGTATAAAACATGCCTTTCAATAAATCGACCAAAAATATAAAAAAATAATTTTGTATCAGTAATCACTTCTTGTAAATTTATGTCGTAATAATTTGCAAAAATGGCACTAAGATGTCTATTATTGATTAAAGGTTGGACAATTTCGTAAGTAGTCTCGACTGAATTGTTTCCAAAAGTTATCCTTGACATATTTTCGCCACTACGAATCGGCGAGCATTCATTCTTTTTCGAGGGAGAACAAATCATATGCGTAAGACCACACTTCATGCATTATGATTTTAAGTACATTGCTGATTGCATCTGTAAGCTTTTGTTGGAGTTATGTTATTTTTAAATAAAAAGAGACTCATGGGCTTTTGCAAAGCAAGTGCAACTCGGCCCTCTCGTAACCGAAAATACGAAAGGTCATATAGACTAAAATAATTAGTAAACATGAGATTTACGTGAAATTTGGTCGTTCTCTTACCGGATTTGCTGAATACACACCCTGACAGATGATTGTGAATTATAAAAGGGCTATTTTCGTCGATTGTAATTCTAAAAGTACTATTCCCAAAATTTCCGACATTTCACTTTTGCATGAGTAGCCCAAAAATTTCTGAGCTTTACTCTTTGTTTCCTGCTATGAGCAACCGTAATTTAAGTCCACGGGCTTACGTAATTGA
Source organism: Spirometra erinaceieuropaei (assembly GCA_902702965.1). NCBI lineage: Eukaryota > Metazoa > Platyhelminthes > Cestoda > Diphyllobothriidea > Diphyllobothriidae > Spirometra > Spirometra erinaceieuropaei. Next base: position 677,712 of record CACRXP010000038.1, on the reverse strand, counting down.
GTAGTATGTACTTCGCCAATGTTTAAATGATGTATTGTTGCCTGTTCGAAGGCCCTCCTTTTAGTAGCACGCACACTCGTCGTGGTGTAAAAATAGACGCTGTTTTTTATTGGTGGGTACTCTACGCCTCTGACGACCAATCAAAAATCGAATGGAAA
>CACRXP010000038.1:647707-677475 GCA_902702965.1 Spirometra erinaceieuropaei | reverse complement strand
TCTTCTACGCCCTGCCCCTAGGTCTCATATTTGTAATGTACCTACAAATCACATTCCAGCTCTTTACCATAAACAGACCCTCGTGGTTTCTGAAGGGAAAGAGGAAGGAGGACGAGTCAGAAGATGCTGGTAAAATGATTCGAAGGCGCTTCCAACGTCCGTCTTTAAGAAAAATAAATCCGGTGGAATCGGCGCAAACTAGGGGACATATCTGCATGGCTAATCGACTAGGTTCGAGAGCTGTTCAATCAAGGAAGCAGGTGAGTTGACTGATAGACTAGTATCATATTAACGGTGGTGCTCTGACAAATTTTTTTTTGTCTAATATAACGTCGGTGGTGTTTGGCCATCCTTAAGATTAGAATGTAACTGCATAACGTGCTAATAGAGCACAAGGACTTTATTCATGTTTTATTGTGGAGTCCTCACGAAAACATTATAATGCTTTACGTCTCGCGCTGTTTGAGGGGTTCTCAGTAATGTAATTTTTGACTACAGTTCACTTTTTGGCAAAATATTCAAAAGTGAAAGATATTTTCAAATTTGTAAGCTTTTTCCTATAAAAAGGTGTAGTTTTTACTCACGTACTGGAATCATTTGAAACAAGAACATATAACCTTCAAAATGCATAAGCAAATGGAACCAGTGACTTTGAGAACTTGTAGTCAATGTTATTATTAAATATGTTAATTAACTGCCGTAAAAAGCATGAAAACAATGCACGGAAGTAAACAAATTGTCTTCAGAAAACATTCCATTGCCTCCTTGGCAGGGTTTTTCAGATGATGAAGGAACTTCAGCAAAAATTCCCATGTTACGATTGAACAATCAGTTGGTGAACTTATGTTTTCAGTAACTCATCGAGAGACCGATAAATTTGCATGGGTACTGATCATTCTTATTTTATACATGATATAAATGCGTCTCAGGGGCAGGGTTAATCGAGCTCCATGCTCCCACGCCACACTCAAGACGGAGTCAGCGTGTTGAGGACGGTGGAATTGGGGTGGGAGGTGAGGGAATGGAGAGGGATTCCGGTTAGATTGCAGACGCTGAAATGCGTGTGACTGCTCTCAGGGCGTCGGGAAGGCGTGCGATCACCGTCTGATGTCGGCCAGGGCAAAATTCTTGTTTCAGCGTCTCCTGACAACAGAGTGCTGGATTCACTGGTCGAATGGCCACTGTTTCGACTTCGGCTAGCACCCGTTTGCTCGGGCATCTGGAGTAGTGTGCCGGAGCCCGGTAGATAACTTTAAAAGCTTCTTTAGCGTCGGCCTGGTGATTCGTATCGATTGGATGTGCGATAATTGAACTCGAAATCGATCGAATTTCACCTCTACCTAGCCAAGCAGGCATGTGTTCGCGTATTCTCTTCTCCAGACGCCTTGTTGTACGGCCAATATATCCCGCTCCCCAGGAGCAGGTAAAGGAATAAATATACATGGACGTGGCCCGTAAAGACAGCCAATATTTGTCCGCCAACCGTAGTAGGGGGAGTTTGCGAAGAATACGCGCAAGTTCGTCGCGGGGAGGGCACTCACGAGAGCTGTCCTCAGACGTCGTCTCACTAATTCGCTTGCTGCATTTCCTTGGAAAGGCAGTCTTAGCAATAAGTCTTTCTCCTCTACAGGTACAACGGCAGGTTTTGTGGTACGCTCTCTAATATTCTGGAGGATAAATCGCTCTGGATAACCGTTTTCGCGGAACCTGTTTTGCAGCTGATGAAGTTCTGCTTCATCAGTTTGAGGAGAGCAGATGCGTCGCACTCTAGCCCCCAGTCCTTGGACCAAATTTAGTTTTAGATGTAAGGTAATGAAACTGTGAAAATAAATGTGTTGTCCCGTCCAGGTTTTCTTCCTGAACATCTTGCTTTGGATAGACTCTTCCTCTTGTCTATGTAGAAGGACATCGAGGAACGCGATCTCGTTATTCGCTTAAGTCTCTGCGGTAAACATCAGTGATGGGTGCGCCCCGTTAAACTTCTGAACTAGGCTATTGATGTCGGTGGTATGACTCGTCAGGCAAAAGATATCGTCCACATATCGACCGTAGAATTTAAGGTAATTAATGGTATATTTAAGACTCGTTTGCTCGTCCTTACCCATGAAGACATTTGCGACAAACGGTCCAATCGGTGAGCCCATTGCCTCACCGTCTATTTGCCTGTATAGCTGGCCGTTGCAGAGGGACTGGACATTTTGTGTTCATCGCGTAAGTAGTTCTTTTACGGTCTCCACTGTCATGCCTGTCGGGTAGTTTGTTTCCCTGATGAAGTCGCCCAGGATGTCTATCGTCTCCACTGCGGGTACGTTTGTGAACAGCGATGATACATCTAACGAGAGCATCGTTTGTCCGTCTACGTTAATGTTCTTGACAGCCTCGACGAACTCAAAGGTATCTTTCAAACTTCGCCCATACAGGAAAATTTGAAGCGGTTTTAACTTTTCTATAAGCCATTTTGCTATTGCGTGATAGGGTAAATTTCTCATGCCCAAGATTGGACGCAGTGGTTGCCCCGGTTTTTGAATTTTAGGAAGACCATACATTCAGGGTATCGTCGTACTTACAGGTTTTAGTACCTTTAACTCCTTGCCAGACAGAAATCCTTACTTGTGAAGATCTTTGAGCACATTCGTCAACTGCCTCTCAATGGTCTCGGTTCGATCCCTGTCTTTTTCGGGTCTTGAAAACTTTGTACGGTCCGATAAGGTTTCTTCTAGTTTCTCCATGTAATCCGTCTTATCCATCAGCACTATTCCTGAGCCTTTGTCCGGTCTGGTTAGTGCGATATTTTAATTTTCACGAAGCTCGCTGCGACTATCAGCGTGGGCTCTTGTTAGGGAACGTTTTTTCCTCGGAGCCTTTCTTGAATACTGTTCACAGTAGTTTACCAGGGTCAATTTAAGATAATCAACTTCTCTAGGTTGGTAGGGTTTTAGATTGTTAGTCTGGCTAAAGAGACTCGAACTGGGTTTCGAAGTCAAGTTGCTTCTGCCTTCGCCGTGTAATGCAAAACTTAGGAGCAAGAGATAACCTTTCTACGAGAGTTTTGTGAAGGCGTACTGAAGAATATTTGTGGACGTACCGTTCCGGATTGTTCGGAAAGGTGGCGTGCGCTTTCACTGGATGAACACTTCGTAGGAATTTCGTTCACCTGACCTTGATTCTTTTTTTTTCTGTGTGCACATAGTCCTCAAACTTCAGTCGCTCGAGACTTCCAAGATGGTCGAGAAGATGAGGCCACTACAGAGTAAATAAATGGTCGTTTTAAAAAAAGTGGGGAGTAATAGTATTACGAATAACGGAGGTAATATGCATTCCGAGACGATATGATAAAAGAGAATGCTCGTTGGAAAATCTAGATATAGTCGTGAATCTTTAAGTCGGTAACACCAAACCGTCGTCAGACCAGATGAATAGTGTGTGAGAGATAATCGCACTAGGGAGCTGGGGGGACATCGAGGTTACATCGACAAAACAGACATCTATGTGTGGGTGAAGGGTGAGGAATATGTTTGTATAGGTGCCGGATGTCAGCGGAGATGTTGAGGGTTTCACTTATGGTTCACTCTGTGAGGGAGGTGCCAAATCCGTGATGTTCTACATGGCCGAACACGGATTAGCAGCTGGTGTCCTAGGATGGGCGCAAGCCCGCGAGCCGTGAACGCACACCTTCGTAGATAGCGTCAAAGTCGACATGGCGGCTGATGTTGTTGTTATTAGTGTCAAGCTTCGAAAGACCCTCGCGCCTGTTTGGTGTTGGCACTGGCGATCACTTCAGGCCCCTCCCAGTTGGAACGGTGATCACACTCAAGGGCGTGGGCAAACACAAGAGGCAAGGGGTCTTGTCGGCGGATGGCCAACTTATGTTCGTTAATGCGGGTTCCAAGTCGTCTGCCGGTATGCCCAACGTAAACGCTAGAGTGCGATTATCCCTCTCACACTATTCATTTAGTCTGTCGACGGTTTGGTGTTACCGACTTGAAAGTTCACTAGTATATTTCGGTTCTCTGACGAGCCTTCTCCTTCTACTTATGTTATTATTTGAAATTTAGTTTTCAAATCGTTACGGCTGCATAGCACGATTATTCTGAGGAAAGATTGGGCAGCAGTACATAGTCAGTTTCAAACCACGTAAAGTGTCGAACATAAATTTTAGATACCTTTAGAGTAAGGAGGGATTGGCAAAGGTATAAAGAAGGACCCCATTTAACTGTCTGCAGACTGTGAATCGTGTCATATGGGTTTTATCCTGGCGTACATTTGCAGGCTGTTGCAGAAATTAAACTGCCAACAACGAATACTCCCCATGACCTCATAGTTGCAAATGGTGTTTTGCTGGAGATCGGCTGTGACCGTTGTGAATGTGAGCGGACGCCTTTCTGCCCCATGTTGTCCTAATATTTGCCGACTGAGACAGCAAGGGGTTGAGCCGGACTCAAAAAATACTTTTCAAAACACTTAGCTCGTTGTCTCTGCTCCTTTTTGCCTTTCAAAGCAGGTATTTGGTGATTGCTCCACGTTCACCGAGGATACTTTAGGATAAGTGCGAAAAGTTATCATTCGAGGGATATAGCATAAAAGGGGTAATTTAGCGGAAAAATGGCATGATATAGTAGGTGGGCTAACTCATGAAAAGTCAACCAAAATTCCAAAATGCGTTTTCGTTTCCAAAATATTAATTAAGTAGGGTTGAAAAACCAATCGTCGTTCAGCATAATTCTATAATAATTCAGTTACCTCAGGATGCCGGCTATCACTCTCGGAACTACACTCTGTAATACCGAGTACTTAAATAGCATGCATTTTTCTCATTGATTTCCGATGCCCTTAAAAGGTCAATTATATCTCATAGAAAAATACATAAAAATATTAGTTCTTCAACCCATTCGGAAGGACATTACGTATTCTCGAAGGAAGGGTATAATTTGGTTTTTAAAACGTTTCCAATTGTGAGACTTTTTAATACCGTGAAATGTCCGTTTATAAAACGTTGCCTCTCTGCATGCACTAGTGTTGCTTTCAACTTTAACAGTATGGCCCGAATCCACTGCTAAATTCTATGAACCCCATATGATCTCCTCCAAATACCGTAGAGAAATATACGATTTTGCATACACAGAAAATATACGGCTTGTAGTTTGGAAACCCTGAATGCAAGTGTGACGGCTGGTCGGGGTTCAAAAATATTCGGAAATTAGAAAAGTTTTGAAAAATCAAATTAAAGCCTTTTGGATCATATAATTGAAAGGAGACGTAATTTTCTATCGAATGAGAAAACGAATGAACATTTGTATGCTTGTTTTCTATGAAATATAATTGACTTTTTAAGGGCATCGAAAATCATTGAAAAAATGTATGCTATTTAAGTAATCGTTGTTACAGAGTGTAGTTCTTGTGTGCAACCAAAAAGAATTTTGTTTGAAAGCCGACATCCTCAGGTAATTGAATAATTATAAAATCATGCTGCACGACGATTGGTTTTACAACCATACTTAATTAATCTTTTCGAAACAAAAACGCATTTCGGAATTTCGTTAACATTTTATGAGTTATCCCATCCACGGTGTATAAATGCTACAGCTTGTAGACTGCAAAATATACACACGTGTGCGACGGCAGATGAGGCCCAAAATCATTCAGAAATGAAAAAACTTTTGAACCCATAGATACAGTGTTGTCGACTATATGTTTTGAATCGGAAGTAATTTAAAACAACAGTAATACAAATTGAGTGTATTGGATTGCGTTTTCTATAAAATATCCCTGCGTTTAGGAGAACATCAGTAATCTATAGAAAAATTTCCACTACTTAGGCTGTCATTTTAACAATTGTAGACACTGCAAACGACGGAAATCTTTCTAAAACCGACCTCGTGGTGTCAGTGAAATAACTTTGAATTACGCCGCATGAAAATATATATTACAAATCCAGCCAAGTAATCTGTTTCATTCGAAAACGCATTTTACGACTTCGGTTAACATTGAGTAAGATGGAACATCGAGTTTAATGCTAAAAGGGGTGTTCGTTTGTGAACTTCGGTCTTTTTCAACAGAATGTCTGCATATTTTCCGACCTTATTAAGACAAAACTATCAGCAATTCTATTTGAATAAGCATTCAACGCCAAAAATGAAACTTTACAAGGACTTAGCAAACGCAAGATGGGCAATTTTGTGCAGCATCTGAGAATAAGGTATTACCATCTACATGCAAGTTTTTAAGACATAACCCACAAGCATAAAAATCCATCCACGGACCATGTATGTCATGCACAGGGCACGCTTACGCTGCGGCTCCCCCCCCCGTTGACAGAAAAGCTCAAAAACTCCTCTTTGAATTATTTCCTACCCGGTCTTTAGCCCCGCCCATTCGTGGTAACGACAGTGGATATCCTTACATCAGTAGATATTTCCCCTAAGAGGTGCTTTTATAAGACTAACTCAGTGCGTTCACTTTGGTCACTTCTCGCGTGTAATTTTTTTGCCCACATTTGGAAGCAATCTGCGCGCTTAGCTGTCCCCTGGGTAATTTATTGCACCAGATGGTCATGACAGTTGGACTTTTGGTGACCGCCCTCGAAATGTGACGGGCTGAGCGTTGACATTTGCTCCGATTTGATGTCAGAACGTTGTGCCATTGCTCAGAATACTTGCGTTCGGGATGCCTGTTTAGTTTGACAAAAGCTGCCAAAGCGCCTATTTGTTTCCGAAATTCTGACAACGCGAATTCTGTTCTATGACACTGTTATATGACAGTACATCAACGGTATTTGTGCAAAACCCTGGTGCGCTGTGTGATTGAGCAGGTCATTTGAATAGGACGCGCTGAGGGGTCGCCTTAGCTCTGTCAGTCACCTCTCCCTATCCCAGCATCAGCTTGTTGAACGGCACGAATAACTGGCTGCTGCAGAGAAAGGGGAGGGGGAATAAATTCGATCCTTAGCGCACTTTGCATACCGGAATCAAACTGATGCTTTTAAGACTATTACGCTGCGCTTAGGGCCTTGACTGTAGAAGGCTGCCAGCAGGCGGAAGAACTTTGTTCTCTGCTCAAAACGGGGAGTCAGGCTGCAGTGATTGTTTGTGAATTTGGCCTCAATGACGTTCCCATCCAAGCAGGTTCCGGGCAGCCCCCTGCCTCAGGTCTTTTTACTCTGTCTTGACACCGACCAGAGTGGAAAAAGAAGGACCGATTGAGTTTACTGCAGAGAATGACTACTATTATCATGAATTATTCACGAACGATTCGTCGTCTTTTCCGTAATCATGTCGCAGGGCACACGGAGGACATCATCACAATCGACGATCCGACCGTCATATCAACGTTTTTTTCTCAAGAGGCATGTGCGCTGAATATGCTTAAAAAATGATGTCACTCGGTAAAAACGTAGTGCTATCGGAACCTGCAGAGGCCCCAGTCAGTCCAGAACTTCCTTTTTTGACCAAAACGGCCAAAGGTATACAAATGAGCTCTGTTCATTTCAGTACAACCTACAGAGTGCCACCACCGCATTTTTCTGCAAAGAGCAGTGACACAGTCGTGACCTGATGATGGCCCCCAGTGTTATTTGTCTACATTAGATTGCCCCAAAATGAAATGCATGCAGCATTGAGTAGGAATTTGTTTAAAGGCGCACTCGGTGAACGACTCATGGATTTTTACTCAAACTTCACCATATTCAGTTTTTTTCATCTTCAGCTGACTAGCATTGACCGTTGTCTGGTAGCATTACGAAAACGCAGAACGGTTCTCCAAGGCATGTTTGAAGGCTGTTTTCCATGAGCGCAAATAGATTCCTAAAATGACCGCGAGTGACTTCTTTCGGGACCAATTGTATATGCGTCTTTGGGGACTAAAATTTCAAAACAATTACTTCATTTGTTCGAACAAATTGAGTAAAATTCTAAAATAAGGCAAAAACAGTTTGCGTCTGACACAACGGCTTGTGAACCGCAATCATAGAAAAAGTAAAACTTGTAGAAATAGGAACAATCGACAGTAACCACTGTAGCGATTTAAGGATGGGGAGCCCCAGATATTGGTTTTGGTGGTTCGTCCATTTTTTTTAAAAAACGCGCTTGCTACAAGAGCAATGCTTTTTCATACGGCCTTCTGAAAACCAGCTTAATGTAAAGAGTTTATCTTTGGTTTTTCATATAGCATGGTATTGATTTATATGCAATTAGAACGGTTTTAATAGCCTATTTTTATGAAAACCTCGCTTTTATTTTCGTCATAATATAATGCTCTTTGAGTCTCAAAAGGTATTAAGGTGTCATCGATCATATTGCACCGAAAACTTAGCTAAGAATATTTATGTTTACAAAATGCTCATTTAATTATACTCTTGCGCAAACGTCCTTAATATGTGAATCCTCTAGAAAAGATTTTAAAGAAATCGCAAATATTTCGTCAAGTTAATTTGGAGTACCGTGACAGATCTATGGAAACTGGAAGCTTTGGTCGGTCCTTTGGTTTTTTAAAATGCCCCAGTGCATCTTGTTGTTGTTCTGCCTGAACGACTTTGAGTCCCTGAGAAGTGTCCGCTTAATCCTCGGAACCGCGTAACCACCTGCCCATTCGCTCCTATTATAGTTTACCAACCATTTATTTAATCTTTGCGCGAAAACGAAACTTCCACGTTTCTCCGTGTGCGTCAGTCAAAGTTTAATTAATGGCACTAAAGGTGCAGGTGGTTTAGTACTGCGATAAAGGATGATTTTGGCGTTAGAAGATACCTACCTAGCAGCACAGCTACTACCTCAAAGCTAGTATGGTATCTTACGCTAAAATATATTAATAATTGCCTGCGGTAGTTAATAAAAATAACGTGGTCATCCCCTTGCGGCTGATGGACTTTGGTTTAAAAATGGATACACCTAATTTCGGTATGCGCCAATAAACCCTGGCATAAACTGATCTACTGACGTACTCCGAGTTAGCAGTTAATCTCTGGAGGAATTGAAAACCAGTAATAAATGGTAATTTGACCAAATTACTAAGATGGTTCAAGGTACAGCCATTTTGTTACGCGGTGGAGTTTCTAAAGTCGCTGAATTCTTTAATTTTTTTGCGTTTACGTCTTATTCTCTGAGAATCAAGGGAGGGTAATTCTAGCTTAACCAAGATACTACTGCTAAGTCGATGGACATTTTGCGATAACGCCGTTTCATGCACAATCTCTGATTAGCGTTACGGCGAGATACCTCGTTATTGCTTGCAATTCATAACTTTCTCATGATAAGGGAAGCGTTTTGTTCAAGTAATGCCCAGTAATTCCAAGAATGCTGTCTACATTTTTGCTTTCATTAGACTTCAATTATGATCGCCTATATTACAATTGACCGGATCTGTCTGCTGACAAATTTAACTCGGCATTACGGTAAAATCATTAGTAATAACCGATTTGCGGGGCCAGCACCCGTTTACGTTGGCTGTTGTAGATTCTTACGGAGGCATTATTAGCTAGGTAGTGCTTAAATAAGCCCGAACCAACAGGCATCTAAAATACCGTGGTGTAGAACGCTTCATCACTAGTACTATTATCTCAGGATAATGCATATCAATGTCAAAAGTCTAATTTGCCGATGCGGGCGTGTGGATGGACCTATTTTCCGCGTTTTCTTTTCTTTAAAACATATAGTATATCATTCTTAGGACCTGCATTGAACCCATCCTTTCTCAAAAAATTTGCCTTCTGAAACCGTCAATGTCTTCTGTGGGAATGTTTAAACAACATTTTGACATGAATACTGATGACGTTGTTTATATCTGCCCCATATGGTTCAAACGGTTAGCCTGACATAGCTAAACGGAAAATAGCTAGATGGCTGTGTTTTGCCGACCCCGATTAACAATACGCCAACCTTACTACTCGATGTGCCAATTTTACGTCGAGCTGAATAGGAACAGTGGAAAAATTAGGGTGCGCAGGGGAGGTTCGCATCAACCAAAGTCATGGGTGTACCACAATGTTCGTGATCCCGAGGCCAGCTACTGGTCGCAAAGAAAACGGATTACCAGCAGAGGAAGGAGACTGTCTTCTGCGCAGAAGGGATACAGTGTGCTAAGTGTCAAGATGACATGTTGGCGGACTTCCCTGCCGTTTCCGCCGTAAAGCAATTTGTGCATAAGTCGGGGGGCGAGAGAGAAGATCGGATTCGTGATTGAATAAAGTTCCCGTTTGGCTCGTGTGGTTAGTCACGCGCAAATGTCTATGATGGGCTACTATGAAGAGCAAGGGCGATCAGGAATTTCAACTCAGACGGCATATGAACAACAACAGGTAAGTTATGTGAGGAACCCAGACAGACGGGTACGACAGTTGGTAATGGTGGCAACAACTCATTCCCCTGCGTGAGTACGTGCGACCCAGGTACTGCTAATTTCAAAAAAAATTACTTGTAGATAAGTATGATTTCAATGGCTAAACGAGTCTTGATGAAACGCGTAATTAAATATGACAGAACCCTCACGGTCCAGGTGTCCTAGAAATCTCGAGATTTTTCATTTGCGACAGAGGACTTAAAATACCCCAAAAAACGAGTCAAGTTCTTTTTACATGTAACACAAATTTTAAATCTCACCAACCAATGCGTATATATAAATCAAGCAAAAAAAGACAGAAAATAGGCGTAGATTGATATCGAGCTGCGTTTGGGACCTATTTTACATTAATTCAGTTGAGTAGAATTCTAATTACCGGCAACGGTCATGAACATGCACACGATGCTGATGAACTACTGACGGTGCCTATTAGAATGCTCGGAAGCACACCGCCGAATACATGTTACCATGTACTTCAATCTGCGGCAGCAGACACAAGGCACTTATGAAATGCATATCGAGAAACTGCACAGACTCTGTCTGTGGACCACCTGCGCCAATTGCATGCGCATGCTTTGTATCTGGGGTCCTAGATGATGACAAAGGCTCTGTTTAGCTGGATGAATGTATAAAGCCCCCCAAAACATTTTATATTAATATGCTGCCATTGATCGTTGCCCTTCTGTTATTATGGTTCAGGTGACTTCTGCCAGGCTGGTGGTTGCTTGGGTATGACCTCCGTCTTGCTTCAGATAGGGTGGTGCATAATTTATGGTACTTCAGGAACGATGTGGATGTACGTAAACATACGCTTTCGGAACTACTGGAGGAGTTTCCACTCTACTCCGAGCAGTTTTGCTGAAAAATCTCAAAAAAACACGAAATCTATTCAGATGTCGTTCCTGCTTCTCATGGAATGGCTGTTTTCACACTAGACTAAACCAAACGAAAACCTACCTGCATGCAATGCACATGTGCGACCCTCAGGCGCGTTCTCACAAGCTGAAATTTACAATCTTAAAGTAGATCATTCCTCCCACTTTCCATGAATTCCCTCGGACAGACTGCAATACACGCAACCAGCTGCTCGAAACCTGTATGGCTCACTTATCCTGCGTCAATGCCTACGAACATGCAACGCCGGACGCTGATTAATGTACTGAGTGACAACCGCTGCGTGTCACGTTCCATTTGCATTAGTTTCGATTATGAATGCCACAAAGCTGCAGCGAATAGCTCACTGTTTCCATTCTTTTCATTCTTGAACAGATTTTCCGATGCGACTAATACTGTCGCCGCAGTGTAGAAAAAAAGACAAAAAGCATTCAATACATTTTGCTAAAACGGCTTCTCTCATTGCTTCAGACGTCCTGCAACATATTTTAATAAATGGTTTAAGTTATTTGAAAGTCTGAAAGCGATTATAGAGATTACGAGTCACATGTGATTCACATGTACAGATCCTAACAGATTCTTGGGTCCCTTATGGAAAATTCGATTTTAGGCGTTTAAATGCGACTCCATAACAGGCATCATTCAACAATCGGAATATGTTACTGACACGCCCATATCAGCTATCAGAGCATTCTCCGGTTAAGTGGATCTTGTAATGCAAATTTTCAAGAATTATAAATATTTAACACTGGCTGTGAACTGTTGTCAGTAAATTTGAGATTTTAACCTTTAAACATATCATCCAGAAAAAATGTAAATTTATGATTAAGAGCCAATGTACCGATACATTTCCCCACTTATACAGTTATTCTAAGATTGCCTTTTTTATAATGCCTTAGTATCTTTCAAAATTGAACTACCATGGTTCACTTAAGTCTTTGTAATATGACATAAATTTGCCGCAACGTTTCACGAAAGTCTGCTATGTGCATCTAACTTTCGTAACCAGAAACTTCGCCATGAGTTTTGATTCGAATTGACACCGGTATGCACATATATATATATGTATATATGTAGATATGGTGATACCGACAGAGACAAGGGAGACCAAAATGGCTATTTCTGACTTATTAGCCATCATCAGACAGTCATACCCAACCCCAAGTGTGGATCACTCGAGATTCGAACCCGGGATCTTTGGTCATGGAGTTTGACGCTCTACCATAGAGCCACGGGCCCGTTGTCCTGTCGGTTGTGATCGGGAGTATCAATTATGACGGATGGGCCCATCTGCCATAATATACATATATATATATAAATTGAAAAACAGGCATCCCAAGAAATATAATTAGAAAGGTGAAGTTGATTGAGGAACAGCAAAATTTTATTGTGAATTTTCGAGACTGGTTACCAAGCTCGTCTTCAGACAACGGGTGTGCAAAGACAATTAACTTATAGACTGAGTCTGGCAAAAGGAATCCATGATTGGTTAAGATTCTCATCTCGGGATTGGCTGATTCAGTTTGAATCTGTCCTTAATGATTTTGTATGTGGCATCTATATCGATATGCCGGTTGATGCATGCCTCATCTGAGTGCATTGCCTCCAGGAATTCGCGGCCTTTCCTTGTTTGGCAGGCGGCAACAATGCGAGTGTTTTCCCGTGCGAATTTATGCCCAGTGTCTAGTGTGTGTATGGCCACCTGGGATAGATGGTCGCGTCTCTTCACCGCTAACTGATGCTCATGTATACGGGTTGAGACAGATGGGGCTCACAGCCAGGCGACCCCAGTGGTAGGCCAGCTATGCCAGGTGTATGAACGCACGCTTATGTTCCCGTTCCCAGCTAGCAGTCAGGGTTATGGTTGGTTGGACGAAAGCAAACAAGCCCAAAAACGTTCTGCACCAATTTAACTCCCAGAATCTGTCGTTTCTCCTCTGATTTATGTATCTTCAAATATATATATATGCATGATTTTATGCTGGTCTCACAAGATTTTAACCGAGATTCTGAAACACGTTTCTGAGTATGAGTGATTACTTAAGTGAGACGGTAGGATTGCTTATTATGTGACACATTGTGGGCTGAGAACCGCGAACAAAAGCGCAACTGCAATTTTGGTTCAGAATTAGTCGAGAATTAAAAAGCGTTTATTATCCTAAACCACAACCTTTCTTCGAGTATTAACTTTGAGGTAGAGACGATTTGCTGAACAAGTACGATCAATAATATTTGTAGACAGTTATTCATAAAATCTACCTGAATTTCGTACAGGTATCGAATCGACGGAGAATATGCAAACTATCTCCATAGAAATCACTTACCAAGTACCATGTTTACAGATACTTGATAGGAAGTCCCGTTAAAAGCCAACAGTACTAGTGTTGGCAACGAAATGCATGGTGAGATAATCACTGTTAGAGCACAACTTAAGCAATGCTCCCTCATCAACAACGCTCCTCAGAATTTCCTTTAACACTTCTTGAGGTCGACCATTGACTCTTTATACTTGGCAGGTTTGCTTTTTTTATTAAATGTGCCAAATTTATGAAACATTGCTAATTATGTCGCAGAACTGAATTTTTCAAAGCAATATATTAACAATGAACGCCACCGGCGGATTTGAAAGCATTAAAAAAATGATAAAGACAACGTGCAGTGGTTCTAAAACAGTAATGTAAAAAAACAGAAATTCGGAAAATGTCAAGAAGCATTGTAAATAACTGACCTACGGTCGAGCGGAAAAGAAGGCATTACCATGCAAAACTAAATAAATAAATCAGACACGTTACGTTAAAAACGGTACTTTGTGGATGGTTGCACTTAAATATTCCTTAAAAATTAGTGCAATGTCCAGCAGAATTGTTAGCAAACAGCTCCCGATTTGCGAATACAAATTTAAAAACTGTTTCAACAGAAAAAGCTGTATTTTTAGTTATGCATTGTTTGAGATACGGTCGACAATGGAAAACGGGAGTTCACCTAATCTCATTGATAGAGACGTCAATGGAGCAAATGCTTTTATCATTTCCCATGTTGACAGGCCGGGCAGTGACAAAGAAATCTGAAAAGAATCGGTAGTTGTAATTACAAGCATGCAATGCTGTATATATTAGGAGACCATTCGTTTTGTCAAATTTCTTGACACATTTTTCTCATGCTGGCCTAAGTTAGGTCTCAGATACCCATTATATTTTGAGGAAAATTTTAAGATTCTCATTGTTTTCAGTTGATTACTCAAAAAGTTACAATCACTGCCATGTGTCTTTTAAAACAAGCAAAATAATATTTGGAAGTATTTTTTACGAATAAAATACTATCGCATCCTTCCTTATGATAATGCAATTTTGTGTCATATTTACAAACGCATGCAAATATAATGTCTCATCTCCAAAAATAAACAATGGCAGCCGGCAATGGATACTCCATAAATTAATTCGGTTACATTTTTTATTAAACTGCTCCTTTAGAAAGCCTTTTGATTAGGTAGTTCACTAACGAATATCTGCGTACTTTAACTTCCCAAAGTAAACTCAAGATAAAAATTAGGACGTTTGATCAGCCCTTTCATTTTCCCGAATAAGAAGTATAATTTTACTGCCAGAAACGAAAGAACCCATGTGTGTTTATATATTAAGTCCTTTTTTCGTATACGAGGTTATCTTAGGGTTCCGTTCTATGACCATAAATGCACAACTAAATGGTCGTACAACTAGGGAGAAATTGTTAGAAATTGTAATCTCATGTACTGCCTGTTTCTAAATTATGCATGTTTGAAAACCACATCATAGGAAACATACTTACAATATGCGAAGATATTAGCATTAACAGTTTGTGAGGATCACGTTACGGAAAGTATGTGACTATGAGCAAGGGCAGGAAAACGTCGGCAGGGGTTGCCTGTAGGCCCTTGCACTGCGCTTCAAAGTAAAAAACAAATATACCTGCAAATATAACTTTTGAAAACTGACAAACGGTCCGGTTTCTTTACCCCAAACCTTCCTATTCACATACGGCCGTGTCTGATTTGCGTGAACGAAAAAAATCATTTTCTAATTACGAAAAGTTTTACTTGATAAACCTCTCTAGTTCAATATCTATTTAATACGGAAGTACAGTGGAATATGTGGGCACATATTTCTTTGCGATATTAAGAGGAGACCATATGGGGTCCATAAAACTTGCCAGAGGATTTGAGCCATATTGTTAGCTTTACGGTCGACATTGCTAAACGCAGAGACATGAACAGCCATTTTGCGATCACAAATAGTCATACAATTGAAAACTTTTTAAAACCGAATTATACCGTTCCGTCGCGTATAACATTGTGGAAAAACGTAATTTTCTATCGAACGAGCGAACAATAAATACTCTTCGGCAAGTTGTCCATGAAATATAATTGAATTCTTAAGGGGATCAAAATTCAATGAGACAAATGCATGCTATTTCGGTTGTCATATTTTGCAAAACGTTGTTTTTGCACACAGCTGTGAAGGACCCCGTTCGAAATCCGGCATCTTGACGTAACTGAATTGTTATAGCATTGCGCTGGATGCTGATTGCTATAACAACTCTACTTAATTAATCTTTTCGAAACGAAAACGCATTTCAGAATTTCGATTGACATTTCATGAGTTAGCCCACGTAATGTATACCTAATATGTCAACAATACTTGCTAGAAAGACTTTGGGGGTTTACATTTCAGTTAGAATTTCAAAGATAGTCTAAAGTTGCTTGTTAGTTAAATTCATTATCCCCTACTACGACACCGCTCCATAATCTAAAAAACAAAAGGCACAAATACCTAGTTAACTTGACATTGACGGGAAAGTCTTGCATTTGTTTCATGGGTTTAAATCTCAACCTGTGCTGCATAGTTTTTTTGTAAGGGAGTCATGTGTATTTTTTACGAATCTAACAACACGCCTATGAGTTGAGTTAAATTTTCATATTTGGAGTTCTAAATACATTGTTTTAGAACTCCTGCCGAGTCAGGTGTTTTACTTCTGGTGATTGGATGATTCCATGAGAAGCAGAAAGCCGGGCATTAACTTGGACAAAGTGTAAAAAAATATCATAACCCCCAGTCAAGGCATCATAGTTAAGGTAATTAGAGCGTTGGTTAGAAACAAACCCTTGTCTTACATTTCATGGTTCCTTATCATACCATGACCGAGAAATTTTTCACATCGGATTAGATAAGTAAAGAGTGGACAATATTTATTTTAGGCTGTATAAAAAGCGAACGATTGAAGATGAAAATTATAAATTTTCGATGTCGTATTTAAGACATACAGAGGAAGTTTCGGCTTTTCAGACCCTTTTTTGATTTATATGCAGTTAACATGATGGTTAGCTTGCAAGCTAACGCAAACTGAAAGAAACACACGACGTTTTCTTAATCAGATGTTCAGTCTGTGCGATAACTCGAGAAGTCGACTCCGAAGGTAACTTCGGGCGCTTAAAAAACATAATTAATTCAGGCATCGCAAAAAAGGTTGTGCTTTTCGGATAAAAATTGTGTGCAGCAAATGTAAAAATTGGATTCCATTGTGGTAGAAAAAAATCAATTTTAAATGAGCAAACGTTTTCGGCGCAAAAACCAATAATTCGGATTTTCGATCGATGAACCCTAGTGATGATGCTTGCTATTTACGCTTTGCAAGGTCCATTAGTTTGATTGGGGATTGGACATGTGATTCCCAATTCAATATATACTTCAAAACATTTTCTTCATAGGATACAGCTGGCAGGTTAAGAAAAAGCTACCCTTCCCTGATAGTCGTAAACTTTTGTCAAACTCTGAGGACTTCTAACGCAGGCTTTGAAAATAAAACCCCACATTTTACTGATAGACCAAATATCACGTGAACGGACAAATTTACACCTCCACCTGCATAGTTGTTTAGTACTGTCGTTTTGAACCCAGTAGGTAATTTTTTGACAAAAAACCTCTTACTGTAGAGTCCAATTTTTATAATTTTTAAGCCAATCACATAAGAGAAGGTAATGCCCGAGTTCAACATCACTGTTTTCGTAAGTTTCGCCATCAAGCACATTCAACAAAGACCCGCGCAGTCGGGGTTCCAAACATAAATATGACCAACTGGAGCTTAAATGTGGGCGAAAAGCTGTCAGTCAGCTACCAATCAGGATGATCTGCAAAACGCTCAACTGTCACTGCATGCAAAGTCTCCTGAAGGAGTTTTGAAAGCCAAAGTTAATGCTAATATGCTGTATCGCAATGACTGAAATACAGTAGGTGGGCTAATTCATAAAATGTCAATCAAAATTCCGAAACGCGTTTTCGTTTTGAAAAGATTAATTACGTAGGGTTGTAAAACTAGTTAGCCTGCAACACAATTCTATAATATGTCAGTTACCTCTAGGTACCGGTTATCGAATGAACGTCCTTGCGGCTGTATGCAGAAACGACACCCTGTAA
The DNA here is from genome assembly GCA_902702965.1 of Spirometra erinaceieuropaei. Lineage (NCBI taxonomy): Eukaryota > Metazoa > Platyhelminthes > Cestoda > Diphyllobothriidea > Diphyllobothriidae > Spirometra > Spirometra erinaceieuropaei. Next base: position 659,806 of record CACRXP010000038.1, on the reverse strand, counting down.
AAATGACAACCTAAGTAGCATATATTTTCTTGTCGATTTTCGATGCCCCCTAAAAGTCCAATTATATTTCATGGAAAACATGTATAAAAATATTCACCCATTTCCTCATTTGGTAGGAAATTGCGTCTTCTAATTTTATACTCTAAGGTTAAATACATTTCGAATTTTTAAAAAAGGTTCTTATTGTGGGACTTTTAAATACCGTGAAATGACCAATGTGGCTTGTAAAGTTAACAATATGGGCCAAATCCATTGTTAGCTCTCATGAAACCTATATGGTCCCCTTTATTACTGTAGAGAAGTGTATAGTTTTCCGTACGTGGAAAATATACGGCTTGTAGTTTGGAAACCTTGAACCCAAATGTAACGGTAGTGCGGGCTCAAAATTATTCGGGAATTGGAAAAGGTTTTAGAAACCGAATTATACGCTTCTTTCGAGTATAAGATCAGAAGGAGACGTTATTGTTAATCAAATGAGCGAATGGATGAATACTTTTATGCATGTTTTCCATGAAATATAATTGCACTTTTAGGTGAATCGAAAATCAATGAGTAAAATTTATGCTACTCAAGTAGTCATTTTTTACAAAATGCAGTTTTTGCATTTGGCCGCAAGATAATTCATTCGAAGACCGGCATCCAGAAGTAACTGAATTATTATAGAATTACTTTGCAGGCACCTACCGCACTCCGTCTTCCTCCCTCACCTGGGCCCGGTTCCAAGGCAGAGTCAAAATGGCCTGACGTTTTGGATTCTGTTTCGGAACCATAAAGAGAGGCAGTCACAAAATAGGGTAAAGGTGCGCCGTACTTATAGGGCGCGGTTGCCAGGCAACCATGCGTCTACTCCATTTGGCAGTACTGGTGGTCATCTCTGGGGGCCGCAGTTGATACGATGATTACTGCTTAGTCCTTACGCGTACCGGTAATTGCTGTGAGTTCATTACCGCCGTCCATTCTTGGCATGACAATTCTCGACAACTTTGTTCGCTGTCACCGCGACTGGTAGTCATTTGCACCCTGCTCCGCGTGGCTAGCAACTTGGCCTAGACAGAATGGCAGCGCAGAATATAGAGGCGGAAGGTCTTTGCGCTTGTTGATTGAATGCGGACCGGAGGACCGTGACTTAAGCAGCCCAGGGTTCACGCGGTGGTCACCCTTGCGAGGATTTCAGCCCAATGTAACTTGAAGGCACGGCCGGATTCCATTGAATGAGCCACGATATGAGATTTAGCGTCATTCTTCCCCCTCCTGTTGCATGCTGGGCCATTCGCGTTCGGAGTACTCTCTCTTTCTCTCCGAATAAACTGACATGTTCAGCTAAAATCTCAGGAAACAATCATTGGCTACGGACACAGCTACCTGATGACATGAACTGGCTTAGCAACAGCCACTCTAATATTTATTCGACGACATTTTTCGAAGCGAAGATTTTTGCGGACTGCAGACAAGCTCCAGATTGCTAAGCACAATACGGTCTGTTCTGCCCTAGGTAGGTCGGCTTTCTGACAGACTAGGTAAGGAAGTCGTATATGCACCTGTGTCGCCATTCTGTAATCGCAAATAATAATCAGTACGGAATAAGGGCTTTTCGTCCCGTGTCTTTGCGAAAAGCCATCAAGACATTTTATACGCCAGTTTCGTCGTCAAAATACAGTCTAGATAACTGATGCATTTATGCCACCTTCAATTGCAAAGAAGTTTCCAGTGCAAACTGTAGATATTTTATTAGGAGAACACAAAAAGGCAGTCCTAAAGTGTAGAACCAGGAATGCCGTCTCACAAAGCAATAAATCTGTTGTGGACAGGAGCTTCTTAAGGAGCACCATGTGACCCATTAAGAGAAATATTATTTATATTAGAAGGTGTAACCGTGGTCATGTTGTGATACTGAAAAGCATGCAGCATCTTGGCAAGACAATTCGGTCACTTTAAGAGACTTACTGATGAACGAGTCTCTTTTCGGGCATCTGCGAAAAAGTATTTTCGTGTAATATCACTTCTCCGTTGGTTTTTATGCTTATGCCCTGTAGTCTTTTCATATCTTTCTGTCTGAAATGAGTTAGTTTGAAACTGTTTTGTAAAAAAACAACCCAAGATCTACTGGATCTGAATTTCGATCTTGTAAGAAATATGAATGAATTGACAGATACTACGTTATGCGGACAGATATCACACGTATTTAAAAATCTCCCAACCGTGAACCTGTTAAACCTAAATACACCACTTGGTCTAGGAACAGATTTCAAGAAGTCCACAGTTTCTGTCAAATGGGGGGGTAAGAAAGAATGGCCCCATGGTGTTTTGCTATACATTTTAATTAAATTCATAAAAGCATCAAATTAATAAGAAAAGTCATATTGTTAAAGTATTCACACTGTGCCTGATAGGCGTTTGCGGGCGACCGGAGTGAATCCGACTGAGAAACAATTATCTTGGCTTTAGTGAAATAGCGTGGATTTATGCTGCACGATAACCGATATTTCAACCCCACTTAAATAATTCTTCCTGATTAAAGCACATTTTGAATTTCGGTTAACATTTCATGAGATAGGCCAGCTACTGTAGGGCCATCCTGCGATACATATATATACAGGCCAGATACCCTGAAAACATCATGTCTTTAATCCTAGAGGGAATTCTGCGCCCCATGTTCTCTAGCAGACGCGCCTGTTGGACTAAAATGACGTCAATAGGGATAACTGATAGCAAAATGACATGAATAAACTGTACAGTTTGATATTCCTCTTAACGCTGTTGTTAGGAATGCTTTAAATAACAACCACTACCTTCTACGCAGGGTGTGACTATTCAACCTAGTTTAAATTGGCCTTCTTAAAAATTGTTGGGACAGTATAAAACGCTGCCGCAAAGAAAATTATTTAAAGGAAATTTCACTTTCGTGTTCATATTGGTCGGTAAGGTTCACCTAGTACTTACATCAAAATATGCTCCTGCAGAACTGTAATCTGTTTTTGTGCAGCCTAGAGCCTTTTCCTTTTTCTCTGTCTGCAGTGACTAAATCGTAAATTGCTTTTATACCGAAAGCACCCCACAGATACGCATATTGGACAGAAAATGAGTGAGTGCAAACGTGAAAATTCCTTTCCGACTGACGATATTCTGAAAACACTGCAACCTGCATACCGAGGAGGTTTTTAAGCCCGCAATTGCAGTGTATTTCAAAAAGAAACTTCGCTTTCATAGGAATAAAAGGAGTTGTGGCGGGGTCGAGCAGCAGATGCTGCAGAGCATGGGCTTGGCTATTAATGGCTGAGAAGACCCAATAAATCAGGACGTTCCGGTGTCCTTTGTCAGTAGTCTCCCCTGGCCTGTATTGCTAGTCGTCGCACGAACGCAAAAAGAAACTAGTATATCCCGTAACGCGATTGACGATCGCCCTCGTCCATCCTTAATACACCCGTCGCAATCGATAGGATAACAAACCTGTGGCTCACCGGTTAGGACCTTGAATGTGAGACATAGACTTATGCGCTGCAGGTTTGGAGTTGAGCATAATTGGCCTATGACAGCATATAAGCTAGAACTAGCCATCCCGAACTATTTGCCCCTTTCCCATGGAAGAGGTCACGAGATCTTAACACTTTGGTAGACGATATAAATTAGAAAAACCAGTTTTCCAAACCGATTTAGCTCCTTTTACCAATTTTTTTCGTCTGACGATTATTCTATTAAAATGGGTGCCTATTTACATTTCTACTTGCCCATTAGATACAGCTAGCAAGTGGCGACATTCGAATGTTCATAAGAGAGCTTAGTTTAAATGTCATATTTTAAGGGATATTTTCAAAATCAAATACTTTTTGAATCGATTTTAGGTCGTCAAGATGCTGATGGCGGTGGTATTTCTGTTTGCGATATTCTGGCTGCCATATCGAGCTTGGGTCGTATACAACAGTTTTGCTATCCATCCGCGAGTCGACTACTGGTTCACGCTTTTCGCCAGGACAATGGCGTACCTGAACTCTGCTGTCAATCCTATTCTTTATAATGCGATGTCCAAGAAATTCCGTCGTTCATTTAAAACGCTGCTTACGCGATGTAAGTTCCTACATACCGTGACTTCGATTTGATTGTTATGCATTGGTTTTTATGCATTATGCTGTTCAGTCATTGATTGGAAAATAAAGTGAAATGCGTTGAGTTATTGATGTCGCGCCTTGCTCCTGTCGAAGGCAATCGCCTGCAAACTCAACTTTCGTTTCACTGACAGTGACTGAACTGTGGCAAAAGACAATTAATGAACCCAATACATTTTGCGACGGCCTATCGGCTGCAATCTGTTGCTGCATGACAAAGACAACGAATAAGCGAGATGCAGTGATTTGAATCTACATGAAAAAACTCAGTGCAAAAGAGCGAGTTTGCCCTTTACTTCATGTAGACACGCCGGTGAAAATAGTAACTTAAGAACACCAATTTGGGGAAATTAACACGCAGAAGGGACGTGTAAGTCAAGGGACAGAGATTAACAAATGCAAGCTAAATTTGACCACGTGGACTAGCTGTTCACATACGTCGGGTTCCTCTCGGGTCCCAAGTAGCTTAATGTGTGAATTGTATGTGATCGAAATAACACTCGGAAGGATGTTTTGCAGTCGACGAAGTGACTGCTATTTAGGAGTTGATTACTGGTAGAAAAACGAGGGGTTTTATTTTCTTGCTTTAGAAGCCATTTAGGCAGGCGTTAAACTTACATGTGCACTAATTGGCTTATCGTTTTCCCCAAGCTCATTCATCCACAAGTGCATGTGAATTCGAAAACATATTTTGAGGTGGCATGCAATGGCAAGGCACCATTTACCCGTGGAGTTGGAGCGGCTTTATTGGAACTGCTGGATATGAGTTCGACTGGTTTGTATGTTCTTTCAGTGGCGCATCCCAATCGCTGCGTAATGCTTCTTGAAATGATATCACGTGTGGATGGAAAGGATATAATTACGGACTTTTTCGGAACTGATTATTCCGTCAGCTATGGCCGTAAATTGTTCGTGTACTTTAAATATAACGTGTTGAATATCCATTTTTAGGCAAGGTTATTTTGAGACAGCATATTCTACGTCCAGTGTCTCAGTGGGCAAATTTTCTGGCTCTTTGAAAAAGAGTGCACACTAGGTTTCGCCGTCGTTGTACTGGCACAAAACTAAGGAAAATGTAGATATTGAACTTTCCATATATCCTTATAGAAAATCAACCTTCTTGTCCAGTCATTAGAACTTCCAGGAAGGGTAGCTTGTTGCATTGTTCCTCGTCCACTGTGAATTTGATTTTCAGGTAGAGGCCATTTTTGGCAATAAGTAAGTCCTCGGCTTCCTCAATGTTATTAACAATTTCAAATATATCATTCACGTATCTTCCATATAGTGTTTTCACGTTAAATTTAGATGACAACTTTTACCTTTAATTGACCCATAGAAATTTTGGCAAATGTTACAGAAAATAAGCTTCCAATTGCTGCCCCGCCAATTTATCTGTAAAGCTGTCCATTTAAGAGAAAGTCAATATTCTTCGTGCAAAGTTTCAACAAGTCACGCAGTATTTCGGGTGAAACACGCGTTTACGACGCATGGCCGCATATGACATCTGTTGTCTTATCGAGCGGTGCATTTGTGAATAGTGATTCTATGCCTAAGGAGATCCGACATTTGTGAGAAACGATTTAATGCCAAGTTTCATGAATAAAAAGAAAACCGTCTTTTATGGCGTAAGTCTAAATTTGCTGCCGGACTGGTTCTAATTTCTTGAAAAACAACTGCGCTAGTCTATGTTAGGTTGAATTGCATCTGGACAGAATTGAACGTAGAGATATGTCCTTCTTATGCGCCTTTTGGCAACCCATATAGTCTGAAAATAAATGTTAACTTCGGTTTTAGGGATGGCGTGGGTTCAAATCTCACCGTGACGCCAAGTTTTTCACAGTTGGGTCATTATGAATTATTCAAAATCTGCAAAAAATATATGAACTGCGTGAGCCTGGTAGTTGTCTAGTGGGTTCTAGGTGAATTACTTGAGAAATTCTGCCTGGGCAGTCGACTTACTTTCTCAGATTTTGTGGATACTGGATGTTGCAGTAGGTTGGGCGGGCAACTTGACGCAAATGTGACTAAACTCGCGTGCTGAAGTGATTAGAGCGTTGGCTGTACTAAAGCCTACTCCTTACTGCGTGGGTTCGAATCCCACCGAGGCGCCAAGTTTTTCACAGTTCGGTCAGTATGGATCAGAATTTTATCTGGTTAATGTTTAGTTATTTTCTGGGCAAAGTCTTTCAATGACTTGTTTTCATCTGTCCTCGGCGTTTCTGGGCAAAATTTACTCGGATCGTTTGTAATGGGTTCCATTTTCCCTCAACGTCTCTTCAATTAAGAATAAAAACTTCACTGTCTTTCTCAGGCTTAGAAATTGTTATTTGCTGGAGGAGCTTCAATATAGCTAAGGCAGACTTGCTTTCTTTGGGTATTAATGTTTGTTTTGTTATTGGAGGTTTACGCAACTGAGGGCAAATATCGATAACGTTTGCTTTCAGTCATTCCACGTAATCTGTGAGTCTGTGCATTTGGTCATGTATCTGGGAATTCAGGTCTTCGAATTGGACCTCAGTTTGGACTGAGTTAATTCTCTTTTTTGGCGCATAAATGACAAGTCCTAGTGATAAAACCTCTGCTTGCAGTATATTAAGGTGGCATCAGATATATTTACAATGCGTTTGTTGACATTCTTTCGTAGGCTTCCTGCTTTCTGACTTAATTGACTTTTAGCGAACATAATCGAGTCTTATTTTGTATAATACATGCGTTTTTATGAACATTTGTCAACAAAAGGAACTTGTCTTAACGAGACAATGCCCAGTCTAATCCGAGCGAAATTTGTTGCAGGCGACAAGGTCAGCCAAGTCCTCTATTTTGATCGCGCAAAAAGAGCAGAATTTTTAAATGCTGGACGTAATCTCGCTCGACTTACGATTGTGTAAGAATCCACAGGATAGTTGTCGTTGTTTATACAGTTCTGAAGAAATTTCTCACGTGTATTGTCTTTCGTATTTCTGCATCATAGTTGCAAAAGCCTTCCTGAGAACTTGATAATGCTGGAGAGGAGGTGCGATTGAAGAAAGCTGAAGCAATATTTCCCTAGTATAAACTTTAAACGTGCAAACACAGCAGGATTAATTGCGACCAGCAAATTTCTTGGCGGCTTACCAACTAAAACCTGTCGGTACATAACAGAGACGAATTCTGCTTTATCTGCGTGTTTCATGTTCATACGGGGAAAATATTCCTTCAAATTAAAAAAGTGTTCATTTACCCTTAAAAAATGTGGATTACTGTCTCCTGATATAATATGGGTCGGACGTTTACAAACAGAAAGCAGTTCGGAAAAAAGCCACCTGTACATTACCACAATTTAGCGATATGACAAAAATAGATAGTTAAAACCACAATCGGCCTTCACCCACAATACTCAAGGACTATCCACTTTATGCAACGCATTGTCTTTCTGCTAGAATAGTTGCCATCTTCATTTAAATACTAGACATTTCGCATCAAAAGGTGTTTTATTTTAATATTCTTACTTTTGCCTACCCAAATCTGGCCCGTTTTAACCCCCGAATATGAAGAGAGTTTTTTAAATTTCAATTGCAAAACACAGATTTTTTGGTTCTTTCACAGTAAAAATAAAATGAAATGTTTCAGGGCTGGACATTTAAAGTATATGGGGCAAACGGTTATATTGTTTCTGATTTACTCCCTTTCAGAAGACATTTAGCTCAGTTCCGGTCTCTTGTTGGGATTGTCAGTGCAAGGACATAGTCTGACAAGTATTTATATAAATACTTTGGTAATAGAAAGCATTCACGTTTTCTGCGTACTTACTTTCGCCCTTTCCGCGGCAATCAAACTACTTGACCTTGCTTGATAAGGTCAAATTCTGATAACCACCCTGTTTGAAGTCATGCATTCGTGTGCTAAACACAAGCACGGAAAATATTATATCCATTTGTGGCCCACTTAGTTCCTCTCGAAATTGACGGCAAACAACTATCAGGAATTTGCTAATAAATCTTTAAAAACGTTTGCCTACCGCAATCGTTAAAGCTTTGCTAGAGAACAGTGTTCGGGTGTGGTTTTCTTAACAAATCACTTCACTAAGCAGCTTTTAAAAACGTGATTTTTGTGTTCCAATGGATAGTATTCACACATCCATTCAAATAAATTATCTGTCGATGAATTGTCCGGAAGATGTATGGGGAATTGTTGGGAGGGTGTAGCTTTGCAATTTGTACTCAAGGTCTTGAACGAATTTTGGTTGATTGGTGCAGCAAACACCAAAATATTGCAAACATACTAAGAATATCTAGAAAAAATTGGTTGGGCGAGTTGTCGGCCGCGGAGCCGTTGGTTGATGGAATAATATTTCCTCAAAGGGCTAGCGTTCTTGCAATATGAGTTGAGGCGCTGGACATGAAAATAAAACGACAGTTTGACCATCGTTGCCGACGATGTTCACCGTGTGCTCCACAGCAAGGCGAGAGCAAGGACGACGCTTGTGCGTGATTTATTTTATAGTGAATGTAGGCTTGCACAGCAGTTAGCTCGCACCACCTACAACAAGGCAGCACCAAAATCTTTATTTTTATGCTTCATCTTCAGAGGTTTATGTATATATTTGTGCGTTTTAGAACAAACATCTATTACAGGAGAATTATACAGTCACAATAAATGTGATTACTCATGAAATGCCATTAGATATCACAAAAGCGTCCTTGAAAGGCAGACCGTATTTCCCAGGTAAAAATCAACCGTTCTTAGCAAGAGCACACAGTTGAGTCGATAAATCAATGTTTAATAAGACAAAATGGTTTTATTACAAATCACTTAGATACACGCACGTAAAAGGGTGCGTAAGGTAGGCAAAATAGTGAAAAATAAAGAATTGGACGTAAAATCGGTACTTTTTGATTGTCCATTTTCATTTGATAAAGCAGAAAGCTTCCAAGACATAAGGATGGCCAGATGTTCTGTAATGGATTGTTCAATGTGATCATCTAGTCCAAAATCTAGCGTTGAAAGTTCCTTTTTGTCTTGTCACAATTTCTTTCGGTAATTGCGAAAACACGTTTATTAAGATTTGAATCCGGCCCGTTAGCAGACATGGAAATTGATTGGAGGCCACATGCGTAGAGACTGCCTGTTGTCTAAAAGCCAAAATTACAATTGCGAGCGCTACAAGATTTCTGCGTCTTTAGAACAGTGGTTAGAGGCATTATCGCTTAAAATTGTGGTATCCATTCGGTTCCGGTGAATATCGTTGTAACCAGGGAACTTGTTCACAGTTTTGACAGACACTTTGCTCTTCCTAGTCCCCTTAGTCGGCCGCCAGACTCGCAGTTCTCCAACACAAATCTTGGAAGATGTGGTCGACACAGTATCCTCTATAGGATAGCTCTTTTTGCATATGACCGTTTTGGTCGATCTCGAAAGCCTGTCTTAAAATAAGACCTCGTCGAAAAATTAAAAGCTCTTTAAGCATGAAGACCACCAACCGATATATTTACTAACTGTTATACCTGAAGACGACATGATCGCTGCATTTACTGATGAATTTCACATTTCGGCACCCTTTTCCAAGTTGTGTTTATGGAAAACATCGGCAGCTGTTCCTTGTGCATGCAATGAATGGGCACAAAATGACATTTTTAGTGTATGAATAAAGTCTTCGTCTTGTTTACCTGTGGACCGCTTCGACCCAGGTTGCCTAATTCTGGGTATGATTCCATCATTAGTAATTCACCAACTTGCTAACAACTGCGCGACATCCCCTCTGCTGCTTGTTTTCATATCCTTTTATAGTTGGCTGCCGACAAAAATTTGGACACGTTCATCGCACGGAGTGAGGTAAAAAATTGATATGTCGGGGGTACTAAATGCATATTTTTTACGCCCAGTAATTCTCGGTGTGGTCAAACGTACTACCGTTAAAAAGTTTCTGAACGAGCTTTATGGCACTAAACGCTAAATATTTACGAGACGGAATTTTGTAATTAAAACCCACTCCTCCTATGTAGAAAAAAACAATTTAATTTTGAATAATTGCTCTTGAATTTCATTGACGCAAAATCGGATTTTCCGTTCCCAAATAAGATTTATTTCACAAATCTCGTGTTTATTTTGATTTATACCTACAACACAGCGCGCATGAACAAGGGATCTTAGTTTGTGATTTTCAGTGGCGCAAAAATTGCCTCAATATTAAAAAGAACCAGTTTTCCCAAATGATGCCTGTTTTCTTTTAATGAATCCGGGTTTGAATGAAGACCTTCAATAAAGAGGTTTCTGTGTCCCAAATCAAGGACGCTGAATGTGTGACATAACTCACATTTAGATTTCGATATTAATATTTCATAAGTTAGGCCATCCACTCTACTACAAAAAGAGCACTCGGGAGGCTATTATTCCCCAGAATATAGTTGTTGGCATCGTTTACCCGATTTGTGCGCGTCATGTTAAAAATTGTTTGCCAACACGAATGTTCAGTGATGCAAACCCAAAACAAGAAGATTGATGCTTGGAAAACTTTACTTAAATTATTGGGCAGGTCCGCGAATGACCCAGATTCTTATTATCTAGTGACTGTGTTCGCAAATGAACTTTATAGAAATCAAATGTGTCCGGATAATCGCATGTTGTGAAGGCGATGATGGTGTATGGACTGTTAAGAAAACGAACATTGAGATGATTTTTTGATTATGCAGCATGACCAAAACTATAACAGTTATTTTACAAACAACCTCGGTCACTCGGTGCAGACGGTACAGATCTCGAACCCAGTAAATAATTTGGAGAGATGTGCAGATGCATATGCCGTGGACCAAAATATATTAATGAAAAGGACGTAATTATTTGCTGATAACCTACTTCATAATATGCATTATAAAGAATTTTCTCTAGGCATTCGTTGAGAGTAAACTGTGTCCAGCAGTCAGTAAGTGCAGGCTCGGTTTTTCAGGGATTTGTAAAATTACATACATTTGCAGCTGGATTAGATCAGGAGTGTGCATTATTAATCCTCTTCTTCTATTTCGATGTCAATATGCGCGAGATATGTTTGCCTGGGTAGCTATCCGACATGAGAATACATAAAAATGCGTCATTAAATGCTTCGTATCTATTCAAAAGGACTAATCCGAACAGCATTTTCATTCTTCGGGCGATGGTTGAAATAAACAGGTCAGCCCAGAGCATCAGCTGAATGCCGGAAACCACTGCTCCACGAGGAAGGGATGGATTCAATTGAAGTTGCATAAAACGTTCCTTATCAGGAAAAAATCGAGAGAAAGGCAAAGCAACTAATTAAGTCCTCACAGGAAACACCTGTTAGTTCGGTAATCTGGCAAAAATGCTTTCAAAAAGGACTGCGTATGCGAGACCTGCCAAGGTGGGAGAGCTGTAGTGAGCGGTTGTTTTTCATACACAGCTGAGAAATGCCCTTCTTTTGTAAAAATATACTATTGGTATCTACCAAAGTTTCTAAGCAGCGTTGAACTTTTAATTCAAGAGAAATTCAGCAAAATCCAAAAATGTCACGGTTTTTTGTTTATTTATACGCATTTCGATTGCTTCGTTAGGGGAGAGGAAAGAGATTATCAGATTTTTTTAAATATTCCTCAACTGCCACCTATTACTGCATAAAGTGAGAAAGGAAATTTGAACGATAAATTCGACAATGTAGTATTTATTCTGTTGTCATTTTAAATAATATGCTCTATGGAAACATATTCTTTTTGTTCACCGTGAGGATTAGCGTTAATCCCACACTTACTTTTTGCGCCTCTTGATGCACGACTTGGCCTAAAGACTTAAGAACACGGTCTCGCCATACTTTTCTATCCTCTTCTTATAAGCTATTGAAGCCAGCGTTTGTGCCGACATAACTGTTCAACCGCGTCTTACGACGCAGGCAGCCACTCTTAGCATACATAAAAGGCAGTTTTATGGGAAAATGTTTTGAAATATTCTAAAAGTGTTCCCACGATCTTTCCAATATAAAAGTTGGCGAGGTTTGGTCCTTCAGCCCCATTTGATT
>CACRXP010000038.1:581411-632067 GCA_902702965.1 Spirometra erinaceieuropaei | reverse complement strand
ATTGGACTCGTAAAAACGGTGTCAGTTTGTGAGTGAATGGCAAACGTTTGTAAATTTCGACACATTTCATGAGTTAGATAATGCACTGTACATGAAGGCTTGATACTATACAAATTTCACGGCGTTTATATGTGTCTCAACGGCAATTGAGTCATTAAAACTCATCTTCCCCACGCCGCCCGCATGATAAAACCGGCGGGTTTCGGTCTACTGAGCTAGGGGAGGGGGTAAAAGAGTCTTTGAATGAGGTTCTTAGATTGAGTACACGGAGTACCCATCAATGTTAGTAGAGATTTGAGGCGGCATGTCGTCATCATTTGAGGTTGGCGTTGACAACGGCAGAGAGTGCGCTTATGTCAGGGTTTTCCGACAGCATAACACCGGATTCGATAGCCATGTAGCCACTGCCTCGGCCGTTGCTATTGTCCGTTGGCGTAGACCTTTTTAGAAGCATATTGGTGTCCGTTAGACAACCAGAAATGCTTCATTAGCATCGACTCGGTTATTCGTATCGATTAAATTTGCGAGAACAGAACTCGAAATCTACCGGGTCTCACCTCTCTTCAGTCAGGCGGGCATATGCTCACGCATCCTCTCTACCAGGCGTCTCGTGCGGCCGATGTATCCCGCACCACATGAGTAAGTTAATGAGTAAATACGCATTGGTGTGGCCTCCAGCGGTAGTCTGTCTTTACCTCCCAAAATTAGGAGGGGAGAGTTTGTAAACTATACGCATGAATTCGCTGCGGGAATTTCCTAGTAATAGCTGTAGTTAAGCGCCGTCTGACTAGCTCGCTGTCTGCGTCTCCTGCAACAGGCAATCTTATGAGTACCTCTTTCTTTTCCGAAGTCGGAACAGAGGGTTTTGAGACGCGCTCCCCAATATTTCGAAGGATAAATCTATTTGGATATCCGTTCTCGAGAAGTGTGTTCCGCAGCTGTTTGAGCTTTTCTTTAATAGCTTCAAATGAGCAGATGCGTCTCACTCTAGCTGCCGATCCCTGGATTAGCTTTCGTTTGCTGTAGAGGGAGCAAAATTGTGGAACTTAAAGTACTGTCCCGTTCAGGTTTTATTTTGGAACACCCTTCGCTGGATAGATCCATCCTCTTGCCTGTGCAGAAAAACATCGAGAAAGACAATTTCGTTCTCTGCCTCGGTCTCTGCAGTGAACTTTAGCGAGGAATGCGCACCGTTGAGCTTTTGGACAACGCCAGCGGTATCGGTGGTGCCGTCCGCCAGGCAGAAGTTATCGCCCACATACCGACTGTAGAAGACGAGGTTATTGATGGTGTCGTGCAATCTTGTTTTCTCGACTCTGTAAGATATTTATCAGAAAAGACCATTTTTAAATACAGAACAGGGTTGCCTTTCGTCTCAAAACATAAACATCCACATCACAAAAGATATCGAGGGAGTCATCAGGGGGAAAGGGTTTTGTCTGAACGAGATACAGAATAGGCCATTTGATTGTTCCTGGGATGTTGCGGCAGATGTGGTATGTTACTAAATGTTGGCCGAAATTCAGAAATATGCTTTAACTGGAAGAAATTACCTAACTGGGGTTGTAATACTAAATTTACTGCAGCGAAATCCCAGCATATTTCAGTTACGTTAATGCGTCGGCTTTTGAAAGAGATTTTTTTCCGCCTTCTGGTAAAATAGACTGCCTAAAATAATATATGATTATTGTGGACTTTTTCTATTGATTTTCGGTGTCCTTAATAACTCAAATATATCATACAGAAAATATACACTTTTCGAAGTTTATGTTTAAGAAAGAAATTCCTCCGGTCTTTATAAGATTTTTTCTATTTTAGAACGAGATGGACCCTACTGACCGTCAGAATTACATCCAGGGCTTCAAAACCAAATGTTTTATACATTCCAACTAAAAAATGTCACATATTTTCCTAAATTTTTCGGAAGATGTCATATGGAAATTATGAAATTGTCCAGTGGACTCTGACTTAGTTATATACTTACTCTTGAACGTGCTATAGCCTCGCTGTGTGACTGTGCGTTTTACAAACCCAATAAATCTCATGATTATAAGGTTTTAGAACCGAAAGGAACTTTCTCTCCAGGTACAGTGTTTGCAGAGGACGCAAGCTGCTGTCCAAGGAATACGAAAAACAATATTTTTGGGCATGTTGTCTATGCAGTATATTCGAATTTATAGATGAACCAAAAATATATTAGAAAATTCATACCTATTAAGTAGTTATTCTAACAAACGGGATTTTACTGGTCGGAAAAAGGCCCGTTCACGTGCTAGCATTCTATCGAAATTGATATATTCTGGCAATCTGCTGCGCGATCAGCAGCATTAGAACGCTTTGTAAGTTTTTCGAATCGGAGACATTTTTCCGAATTTCATGAGATAGCACGTTTGCTGTAGGCTTCAGTCGTAGTTTTTAGTTTGATCGGTTAAAAAGTCTGTGCCTCTATAGAGTAAATCCCAAAAATAAGGCATTCTTGGCTAGACATATCTTAAAAGAACCCGCGAATTTAACCTGTTGCTGGTTAAAATAATAAGTAGAACTGAATGTCATTCAATCCATTTTTCATCATGATTGTGGCTAGTGTGTTTTCACAAAAATATACGTAATTCTGAGTCACTGCTACTGAAAACCGCTCAAACAGGCCATACGACTGGTTAAGGTGTTTAGTTTTGTGTAAAACTAGGCTAGTTGAGCAATTAAACTCGAAATATGTCTTTTTTGACGTTTAGGCTAATGTAAAATAATGTGCAACGTTGGCAAAAGTAGAACTGCCGGGATGTGAGGCGTATAGAATGAAACCTAGTCAATCACTATCCGACAATACTGTTGCAATAAGTTTAGGATAGTGCAAAATTTAAACAGGTAAAACATTTCCGGACGGCGACTATAAAGGTGGACAAGAACGAATAAATACGATGAATTTTCTGTATTATTTAAGCAAATGCAGTTTACTAGATATATTGTCCCTCGAAGAAACAAAAGAAATAAATAAAGGACGGTTGACTTCAAGATCGCAAAATGTCCTTATATTTTACTTATCAATAAAGCATGCAATTTTTTGGGGATACTAAAAGCCATGTTAGAGATACTTGGAGTTTGAAAATTTTCCGAAGTCCTGCCTTTAGATAATGGTAGTACTGCTCTTCATTTAAATGACTGAGAAACGTTCATACGTTATTGCCTTTACTTTCATATGATTTAGTGTTTTTATCAAAAAACCATGTCTGTAGCATCGGTAAGGTGCATAATTTCCTGCTTTCTATTTTTCGACCTTTTTAAGCAAAACATCCCGTTTTTTAAATTCTTGCAATTTTTAAGGCCACTCTTTGAGGCTTTTTCATAAAATTCGTTGATCAAGCATCCGTCAAATTTGCAATGTTAGGATTGTCCGATACTTGCAAATACGTAGTCTAAAGTTGTTGTTTAGCGAAGCGCATTCAAATAAAGACTATAATACATGTTTTCCCTCTTGGTTGTCTTCGTATCTTTTGTTATCGTCGTACCTAGTTGAGAAAAGCATGGCCGGTCTATATACTAACTCAGACATGCCATTCTAATCAACCGTTATTCTGCCACCTTATTTAGATAGACACTTGAAATTCTGACCGTGTAACGACGGTTTTACACAGTTAGCTGCCAAAATTGCAGGCATTACTACAACTCAGATGCATTGCTCAGTGAAAAAACTAGTGGTTACGCAGTTTTTACTTTTTAATGGCCCCCGGGTTTACTGTTTTCCGGCCAGCTGCCGCATCATTCATCATCCGTTTCGTAAAACTGCTTTTGACCCTCACGGATTTTTTTAATTACGGATTTAAAATTCACCGGATAAAACCTAGCTCAAAACGATGTGAGTAATTCAGTCATACATGTTTTGTGAAATCTCGCATAATTAATAAATTGAGTAATGACGTGAATTGTAAATGGTCAAACCATCGATCATCTCGGCAAAAACAAAGCTGTTTTCGGACAGTTGCATTACTTTGCTGAGCAAAAAAATAAATTATGAATCAACACATTTTACAAAGTTTCCTTCCAGGCACTAGTATCAAGACTCGTCAGTCGGCCAAAACTCGGGCTGCTTAATGAGTAGCAACATTTGCAAAGTTCAACCATCCGCATAATTTATGCCGCAGGCGACAGACGAAAGGAAATTTTCGAATATCCACAGACCGTTGCAATTAACCCAGAAACCGGAGGTGCTTTATCAAGTGAAGCATGCAGTGTCGAAACAATCGGTCTTAAACGAAAAAACAGAGGTCAAAATACCTCCATTGTCTAGTTTGCAATAAGAATTTAAAAAAAGCCGTGAACAACAGTCGTTATTAATTCAAAAAAGTCGCGAAGGAAACCAAAATGAAAGCAGCAGGGGCATGGTTCATAGCAAGCACTCTAGGCGACGAAAGAGAACACAAAGACACGACAAAACGCTAAACGACCGCGCTGACATGCTCAAATTTCATTAAGTACCTTCATTGTACTGATCGCCTGCTGATCAGATTTCCTTGACATTTTCCTGAATGACCGACATCGACACCGAACCATTTGAAAGTAGGTTACACGCGGAGAGAAAAACCTGACGCATTCAGACAATTATATTGTGTGGCAAACCTAATTATGCTCAGCAAGCCTCCAATCCTCTGGTTAGCAAACCCTTCGTCTGCCAGTGAGCTGCTTCTCCTATTTATCAAGCTTTAAGTCACACTTGTGGCAGTGTGTATGAAACTATGGCTTCGCCCTTTAAAAGGCTACTTCTCTGAACAAATTTAAATACCTGTGTTCTTCATCATCGTTATCCCAGCTGCGAGGTGACAGGTAGCCGTCACTAGATCGTCGATAATTCGTTTGATATAAATATTCTTTTAAGACGAATTGAAAACACAATATTCTTTTTCTACATAACAAGCAGTTGCGCAGCTACTCAATCCAACGCCGGTTATTATACGGAATAGGAATAAAAAAACTCGAAATAAACGCTATTACAATTCCGTGGTGGGGCGTCCTCAATAAGAATATGTATTTAACGTTGCGGAAGTAGGTCAAATGTTCGACGCTGAACACTCGCCGGTCCTACAAGCCGG
Organism: Spirometra erinaceieuropaei; assembly: GCA_902702965.1. Taxonomy (NCBI): domain Eukaryota; kingdom Metazoa; phylum Platyhelminthes; class Cestoda; order Diphyllobothriidea; family Diphyllobothriidae; genus Spirometra; species Spirometra erinaceieuropaei. Next base: position 626,983 of record CACRXP010000038.1, on the reverse strand, counting down.
AAGTAGTTTTCACAACAGACTTCTTTCGATATTTCATCCATTTCGTTTGATTAGGATTAAAAATAGTTTGTTTACTTTCCTCATGGGGGGCACAGGACCAAATGTTGTCACAATGCCGCATAGCGAGCGGCTAGTTTTTATCACAAAATCCAGAGCAAATTCGTAAACAAAATTATGAGCAAATTATTTGCCTTTAATCGAGACAGCATTTATTCTTAGCAATTTGCCTTCCTTTTTGACTACGAATGCGGCTTTAAATAGGGCTGACAGTCGATCGCTTAAAAAAAGAAAATGTTCCTGTTTTATAGCTAGCAAAAAGGAGGATCCGTGTGCCTCTGAAGATTATTTTCATCATGCAAAAATAATTCGGGCAGTTGAATATTTAAGTGGCAATTGTTAGCTGACAGGATACAATTACTTATCCTCAAAGATATTGCATTTTTACGGTAACCACCTGCACATACTGTGTGTTTAATTGTCAGAAACTATTTCCCGGAGCATTTTATACCTGTGAGAGCTACTGTTATGGTATTTTAAGCAATATAATAAAGATGTTTCATTTATCGTCGAAATAAATTCAGAACAAAAATAAATACATTTCTATACATTATTTAACCTGTACACCAGCACCGGTGCCATCCCTCCAATATGTTGTCTGCCCTTTTTTACTAGGGGACCGCAATGCCAGCGGTCTTATTCCCATAAAAGCACCCCATACTGGCCATAAACATATTAGCATTTCTCCGCAATGCGTAAATAGTTAGTCGGATCGAGGGGCAAGGGTTGCTATGAGGATTCCTGCTGAGAGGCCAGACAACTATGTCATAATTGGCAAGTATGCGATCCATCACACCATTCTTAATACTGTATAGTACAGTGCATTACAAAAGATTTACTCCGTAGTCCTCTTATACGATCAGCGTTTTCTATCTGCTTACACCGTGTGCATGTATGCCGAAACTTGATGGACAACTTCTTGGCTGCATTTACGCTTTTAATCTACAGGCAAATATTTTACTCGAGAATTATGTCAAATTGAACAGTATTATTTAAATTTATATACGTAGTGCATTTTCAGAAAAAACGCATTTTAAAGATTATATGAAAGGAGGAAGATAAAATGACCAACTTTTAAGACCATGAGTTTCCTTTTTACATATTACTGCATCAAAGAGCCGAAATGTTTTGAGTTTTTGGCAAAATAAAAGGTTCATAACTTTCCAGGGTGGTCGTAATTGTGTCCAAAAGACTTTAATGAGGAACCGAAACTCAGTGACTGCCATTTTCACGTATTACCTTGAGGGTTTAAAGATTGTTACTTTGTCAAGATAGGCCCAATATTTCCGTTAATGTCATCAGTACTAGTTAAATTGTTCTCACAAAATATGCAGCAAAGCTTCCATCCACTTCTAGGTCAAAAACGCAACTTAGTTAAGTGAATGGTACCCTGATCACTATAAATTTGGAGAAGTTGAACGAAGGTATCGGAAGACGAATAGGGTCTCACACATTCCTCTCCTACCAACTGCACGTTCCTTACGCAACTTGATCCTCGCTTTGTGCAATAGGCGAATCCTTTTGGAACTTTTTCCTCACACCCATGAAGTTGGTCCCCCTTGGGGGAAGAGAGAGTAGGGGCTGACGATGTTACCGACACTTGTTTCTTCAAAAAGACAGATGCTGAACAACTAGACACTCAGTGACGTCCTGTGATAGTCGGAACGGCCATTTCATAGTGTTCTGTTTGGTGTCAAAGACGACTCTGACTTAAAGCTGCCCTGATTTGTGTCGGCAGTTTTTAAAAGAGTCGTATCGGGCGTCCAAATTTCCTACCTGTCTCTTTTCGGGGAAGCAAGTCACACTGAAAGTCGCAGTAGCGGTCTAGTTCTTTAGTGACCAGAAAAGTTTTCCTTTCCGCGTAGGTTAGTGCTGAATCAATTAAAAGGAGGCTAAGGTTTCCGGCTGCCGAAGGGCGGTCTCGATCTGTCCACCTATGAGGAGGCATGAGAATGGAGATGGAGATGGATGTTGTTTGGTTTGATTTGAACAGATTCTCCCACTACAAAAACCACAACCCGTTTTTCGGCAACAGGCATCTTTGCGAGACCTCTCACTTGCGAGGGGTTATGCCGAATCCCACCATATGTCATTTCTTTTACTTAGGGAAATACGACTGTTAATAGTCTGATCCGTCCAGCTCAAGACACGTTGACTATGCGTTTGCGACTGGGTGCCTTTGACGGGGCACTATCATGCAGTGTCCACTCAACAGCATTGACGTAACGTGTGCCCCCGAACTCGACACCCCGCAGGTGACTTCCGGATTACCGATACAAACGAGAATGCGAGTCCTGGGAAGCAAGTCAGAAGAGGTCGACACGATCGCTAGAACAAGAACTTTTTACGGCTGACGTCTCAGCTTCACTGCAGTGCGTGAGACGCGAGCTGGTTGAATCAGGGTTCACTGGATCCCAGTCTCTTAAAAAATGCGATGACCTGCATTCCCCATATTTATTTCTGAGATGAAGTTTGGGTAGAACAATTAACCATGCAGGAGGAGCGCAGGCAAACATTATTTCCAACGCCCGTGCCGGTGAACCGAATGACCAAGTAATTATCCCGACAACATCCAAAACGGATGGTGAAATCGCGTTGACTAGTGACTTGTATGTCGACCATCAAACAATTATCGCCTCAGGGAAAACGATCTGCGATGAAGGGAGGAGCCGTTAATTCTGCAAGGTATGCGGTGGCATACCAACCGCGTCCTGTGAATACTCCAACCGTTTGTGCGTGAATTCCCCGTATCTAGTTCGGTCTCTGATGCTGGCTTCGAGCATGACGCTGAAACGTCAGTCGAAAAAGTGTTCTTGTCCCAGCGATCGCGTATGTCTCTACTCTTCATTCTGATAAATTATAAGGAGTGAAGATTTGAACTGATTTTACCTAGGGTCGTGAATTCTTGATTGAGTAATTAGGGAAGAGAGGGCAGTGTGAAGTGAGGTGCCAGAACTTGCAACATCTATGGTATCTTCATAATGGCAGAAAATAATGTATCGTAATATATCCCTTATCGTAAAGGCAACAATGGGACAAATTAAAAATTATTTGGGAATAGAAATAAATGTTTGTTCAGACAAAAAATTATCCATTGCCCGAGTAAAGAATATGGAAAGAGCAATTTACAAGAAAGGATATGTTTGCATTTAATTTCGTTAAAATGATTTAAAACTCTTATGGTTATGGGAATTGACTGGGAAACTTCATGCTTATTAAGCAGTCTTTTCTTTGAGGCGGTCAAAAATAAGCCCATTTAAAGGTAGACTTTACGGAGCGGCTGAAGTATCTTGCAAGTGTGCTGACTAATAATCAATATCACAAACCAACATAAGTGATCTTTCCCACTAGAGTTTGCACCTCAAAATTTCGGTCAAACTTCCGTGGACAGGTCGCCTATCCTAGTTTGCCCATCAAATTAAGCGTTCAGGCAATCAAATGCCCAACTGACCAAAAAACAAGAGAACAGATTTTAGTTTCTGCAAGGTGGAAGTTAACGACAAAATCTAAGATTCGCATCCACAAAAATTGACCTGATGACTGCTAATCTTGTTATGTAGAATGTCGATGAGGTCTATAAATGGGTGGCGGTCATACAGATTGACCCATCCTCCTGAAATCGGAAACAATAATGCTGCTTCAATGCCTGCACAACTTATGCCGTGTAGTATCTGATCACGACAGTCGCACACTGCTTCTGGGTCGCCGATGTCTGTGACCGAATATCACCCAAGTTATTCTTGCTAAATAAAAAGAGGTAAAACTCTAAGGATTTCTCAGACAAATTTGGGGTTTCTGGACTTTCAGAAATTATTATTACTTGTGGTCCTGAAACCCAAGAAAAACGGATCAACAAAACAACAGCCATATAATGTCTGTCGGCAAATTACTAATGTAATTCGGTCACGATCCTGAGTATGAGAAAGCTAAAGTACTTCGTTAGAAACATCATGGATCCGTGACCCTGCTTGGCCATGATAAAGTCCTAATTTTGCTGCCCTCTATGCAGATACAGATAACAGTTTGAATGTCCGAGGGAAGCGAAGAGGCGAGTTTCAGGGGGTTGTTCAGAAGAACATGATGCAATCGCTCTAACGGGAGGTCTACTGACCTGACGTTTCAAATTCACACTGGAACATATCACCAGAGACAGTCGGAGTCAGTTGCGCGGCGCACACGCAACCTGGCCTCCACACAATTCCAAGTCTTCACGCAAAGGATACCCAGGTCGGACCTCATATGCGTGGAGTTCCATATAGATTACGTAAAAAAGGTGTCATTGAACATGACTCATAGGTCACCGGTCGGGCATTCCTCACAAACATACACAGTACTGACTGTGAAGTCTGAATTGTATCGTCAGTTAGCGGCATTTCAACGCGCGGCGTTTGGCGCATCGGAATGCAAATTCAGGTGATCACCAAAATGATGAGCAAATGAGTGAATTAGTTCGGCAGAAAAGATATTAACCCGGTTACTGAGATTCAGTTAGGCCAGGGAAGACAGTGATTCGTGACGGTAAATGTACTGCATGCGGCCACGTCAATACGATCATCCGGGTACACGTGCATCCTGATAATCTCGGACACTACTGATCAAATGGTGGAGCCTACACGCGAGGCTTGCAGGACACACCGAGCTATTGGAGTGGCCATAAAATTTGGTCGAAAGAACGGGCAATCACGGCAATGCATTTGAGAAAATTACCCCCACTTTTGATCGTATTGTGCCTCCCGATTGTTTTGGAAATAACGTGAGAATGGAGATCTCACTAGCCCGGAAACATTGGCCACCTTCCAGGGCGATTAGGGCTGGTGTTAGGATTAGGATTAAGATTAGTACTAGCGTTTAGCGTTAATCATAGGGTTATGGTCGATTTCGGGTTAATTTTACAACGAAAGGTAAATGGAAAGTTAAGGTGAAGATTTGGGCTGGGGTTGGTAGTAAGGCTAGGTCTAGGACACGGGAATACTCACATTTCGTGGAAGTTTGCGCAGGGTTGTCTGTCTTGTCAGTGGGCTTCCCATTCTGCGCATTGCGTTGTTTTGAACCCGAAACTACTAGTAGTTGAATTACCCGTACTTTCCAATACTGACCTATTTTAGCAGAAGAAACCTACGCACATACGAACAGGTCTTCAATGTGTACAGTGAGCGACCCATCTCATGAAATGTTGGCCAAAATTCTGAAATGCGTTTTAGATTGGGAAAGATTACTTAGGCGCAGTTGTAATACTGATTATTTTGTGGCATAATTTTATAATATTCTGGACTTGGCAAAATGTCAGCTTTTGAATATAATGCTTTTCTGTATTATGTAGAAACCGTACTCGGTAAAAAGGACAACTTAAGTAGGATACATTTTTCCCATTGATTTTCGATGGTCTCGCAAATTCAAATGTACCCTATAGAACACACAAACAAAAGTATGCTTTTTTCAGTCAGTTAATAAAGAATCACGTCTTCTGTATAGTTTATACTCGAGGAAGGAGTATAAGTAGGTTTTAAAAAGTTTCCAATTATGAGATTTTTTAAGACCGCGCAATGTCCATTCACACGGCTTCGTACCTGGCCGTTTATCGCAGCTCCTCGTGAAATGTACAACAGAGCCCGCATCCATTGTCAAATTTTATGGGCTCGTTATGACATCTTTTTAAAGGCATAGTAAAATATGTGATTTTCTTTATGCGGAACGCACGCACCTTGTAGACTGAAATCACTAAGCGCTAATGCAACAATTGATCAGGTTCCAAATTATTCCGCAATTAAAAACTTTTTTAAAACCTAATTATGCTCGATCCTTGAGTATAAAATATAAAAAAGACGTGATTCTCTATTAACTGACTGAAAAAACATATCTTTGGTTGAGTTTTCCATGCATTGCAGTTGAATTTACAAGACCATCGAAAATAAATGGGAAAAATGCATGCTACTTAAATAGTCCTTTTTTACCGAGTACAGTTTTTACAGGAGATAGAAAAGCAATGTTTTGAAAAGCTGAAATCCTGCCAAATCCGAAATATTATAGGATTATGCCACAAGATAATCAGTATTACAACAGCGCCTTTCTAATCTTTCCTGGTCGAAAACGCATTTCAGAATTTTTGCCAACATTTATTGAGATCGGTCACTAACTGTATATTTATGTGTTTCCATTCCCTCGGACGGTTAGTCGCAATGAGTGCCTGCCATAGAGCATTCTATGCTGCTTTTATTGTTGTCTCGTTCAGTTTTCTGTAAAACGAATCTCAAAGAGGGAAAACACAGTCTGTGGATTGGCGTAGCTCGCCTCGCTGGCGTTGACCTTCTCTTAAGAATTCGCAATTTGACAAGACCTTAAGGATGCAGGTGTTCTGGAAACAAACTAACTGAAACCAATCGCCTGTATTCATGACGTTTTCCTGCCATCAGAGCCGGGGTAGATGAGGAGGCAGTGCATGCAGTAGATGCCGCTCAAGACTGTCTCATTGAAAACAAAGTCACACTCAAATCGTCAGAGCCGTTTCGACTCTGCTGGGTACAAGGTAGATGTCGTCACTTGCGACACCCAGACTGCTATACCAAAATAGAACGCATATTCAGTACTGACGACTTGATGTTTTGCGACCGTTCTCGACACTAGCCAAAAACACATTCGAGGAGGTCACGCATTATGACTTTCAATATACGACTTTTTAATTTTTAATGATTTGGGTACGCATCAACAAAGCCCCCAACGCATACTTTATGCATTTCAATTTCGTTGCCTGTAATTTTGTGAACTACACTCAAGGGCAGTATATCAGAGTTGTTAAAGCATTGTCCTTTTCAAGATTGTGGTTTTGGAGACTCGAAAGCCATCTGCACTTTGTCTTTACGACTGGGACTACCTCCTGATGCACAGCGTTTTGCATTGGAATGTGAACATTCTACAAATGACGAGGCATGTTCAGGGGACACTAAGTGGTCTGCCTTTTCGCAAACCCAGCAGAGACAGTGGAGGCAATAAACATACACAGACATGGGAATAATTGCGGCGAGTACGCAATTACATCAGAATTATGTGAACGGCCGCTTTTTGGTAACCGTCAGGTTGACCCACTAGAAGCGACAGCTAAAAAGTACATATGCACAATTTCTGGCTGAGAGAGCACCAGTCGTTGGCGAAGAGTTAATTTATCCTGCAGTTACCACTTTGATTGTTGGGATGCACTGTGGCTGAAAGGTGTATATGTTGTCCGATGAAACATCGCTCGTTCGGAAGATGTAGATGATTCATATAGCTATACGTTTGTATCCATCTGCACAGTAGGTGCTGGTTAAGGATTTTTTTAAAACACCTGCAAATCGTTTTCAATGCACATATAGACAAATACCATCCATTCTATGTCACTGAAGTACTTACAATCGATGACCGCTCCCATGAAATAACAATCGAACCTGCAGCGAAAAACCCAGGATATTTTAGAAACGGCTGAATTTCGGCTTTTCAATACATCTCTTTTTGACCGCCTGTACAAAACCCATTTGCTGGAAAATGGCTATATATGTAATATAAATTTCTCTATTGATTTTCTATGGCCGTAAAAACATTCTTTTCTATATTTATTCAAAAGAAAATCATTCCTCTCTTGAATGATCTACTCAAAGTAAGGTCATTTTTTAATTTTAAAAGGTAATTCGTTTTTCCGAATATTTTGGAGCGGGTCGGCCGCTGCATCTATGCTCAAAATTTCCAGTGTGTGTGCCGTATGTTTTTCCCGTAGGAAAAATTATATATTCATCTATGTCACAAAGATGACATCATGTGGTGTCCGTAAATTTTGCAATGAATATGAACTATGCCGTATTCCTATAGAAGCGAAGAGACGAGTCCCAGGAAGCAGTCGTGAAGAAGGCGACACGATCGCTGGGACAAGAACCATATTAGCTTGACGTTTCGGGTTTCGGCTCGAACCCATCATCAGAGGCAATAGCAGATACGGGTGCTCCATGCATAAGAGGCTGTATGCCATGCCACGGCATGCATATGAAAGATCACTGCTCCCCCCTACCTCTTCATTAGTGATTGTTGCACTTGGTATGGTGATAGTTTGATGGCCGACATTCGCGTCGTTATTTGCTGCAAATTCATCACGGGTATCAGATATTGATGTGGTGATTGCTTGATCATCTGACTCACTCCCTGATGAAGGGGAGGGCCGTGAATATTCATAGGAAAGCGGTAGCATGGCGACTGTATCCTATAAATGTTGCACTCCTCGTGCAGGAACCACCCGTATCTGCTCTTTTCTTAGATGATGGGATCGAGCAGGAATCCAAAACGTTATGCCGTATTCCTAGTCAAGACGCGTTAATGAAAAGACAGATACGATGCTATTTGGATGGACATTATATGATTATAGGAATCTTATATTCAGAAGCTCTTCACTACCAAGAGAAACGCGTTTTTCAAATTCAAAATTAAAAAAGTACATTTTCTACCGAATGCGTGCATGAAAGCATTTTTATGAATAGTTTTTAGACATTATAATGGAATTTAAAAGAGTACCGAATTTGAATGGTAAAATAGACATACATTACGTAGCCACTTTCCAGCCAGTGCAGATTCCGCAAGTGACAGAAAATAAATGCTTACACAAGTCAACATCATGGCGCATCTGAAAAATTATGAGATTACGCCGCATGATATTCCATGTTAAAAATCTATTTAATTATTTTTTCCTAATAGTATCATATTTAACATTTTGCAAATCCGGTCGTCGACAGATGCCTAGTGAAGGAAATATGCTTGAGGAAATTAGTAGTCCATTAACAGAGAGAGAAATGCTTTATTGCTGATAAAACCGTCATCTGCTAGTTTTTAGGAGTCTTTCATCCTCATGGACGTGCGATTTCAAGTCTCAAATGCATACAAAGGTATTTAGTCAGCGCAATGATCAGATTTCTCTTTTTATCAAAAATAAAATTTCGCGTTTAATGCCGAGCCTCGTTACTGTATGCATTTGTCGTGTTTGCAGATTATGTCGATGTTGCCTGGTGGTGAATGGAAATTTTTCACGGAACGAAACACGTGTAATGCCGAAATTCCTTACCAGACTGGCCTAATCAACTCTCCACTTGTGGGTTTTGTCTGAACGGGCTTTTCGTAGGCCAAGGCGAACAAAGACTCTTCTGCGGCAATTTTTGCAGGCCAAAGGACTAGCATAAAATCTTCACCACGGTCTGGACAGGGACAGCAATAATTTCTCCAGTGGCCAGTCCGCTGGGGCTGCGCAGCCGTTCAAGTGAGAAAGGCTGCAAAAGCTAGTCTTTTTAACCAGAAATGCAGGTTTTCGGCAACATCTGAGGCAGCAGGTGAGAGGGGTATAGTTTCCACGACAAATTTGACGGTTTAAGAAGATCGGAATTCCCTGGGACGTTGTAACTAGCGCCTACTGCAATTATCTAGTTCACCGGATGGTCCTCTAGGCGTGTATTGTGGCAACCGAAGTCTACCACATGTCAAAATAAACATCCTTTTCGTGTTATTCTACCCCAACTTCTCTGAGTATTACCGATAGATTTTCTTCCACCACACCCCCCACACTAAAAGGAAGGTAGCAGCTTGTAAGCACAACTACCGTCATGAGTTAAATTGACACTAGAGACCGTGCGTACACATTTTCATCCTATCAGGTGGTCAGCACGCGAGGCAGAACTGTCATCGTTCCTCATTATCAGTTAAGGATCAGTAGGTTCGTGGGCTTAAGGGGTATTTGCACCAGCTATTGCATTTTTTACGGGTAGGTACGCGTTCTGATGGACATTTACTTTGGGCAAACGGCAAACAGCATTTTCTGGAAGCCTCGAAATTCAGCAAGAATCAGAACGCAGTGAACTGGCTACCTCTGGCGTCTCGTTGATCGTTTTTGAAAATAAACACAAACTTTGTAACTGAAGGCGAGGGGGTGTTCTCAAAGAGGACATTCAACAAGTAAAGACAATAATTATCAAAATGCGCTAACAGTTGAACAAAATAAATCATCGGTAACAAACACCTCAAGAAGACGGAAAACCTAAGTTGCACAAAATAGAATAAATAAAAAACCATGAGATAGTCAAACTTTTCTTTTGGTTACCGATGATTTTGTGCAAGGAATTATTTTAACCATGACTTTATTAATAAATTGAATGCCATTTAGACATATGAAAAGAACTTGAAAATAACCATTAAAGTAAGATAACGAAAGCCGACATTTAGCGCATTCCCTACGTGATTTACGTCTTCATTTAACTAACAGATGGAACATGAATGGAATTTACTGCATGGGTCAAAACGTTAACCTAGTTATAACATACTGGAAGGCAAGCGGGATTTGAGAACAAACAGAATGTAAAGAAATGCTGAATGATAAGCGCAAAATATTTTTCAAATCTCGGTTTATCCGTAGCTGATGACCGACGAACAAAAACACTCCTAAGAATCATGGCTAGCATTCAGACATAACGGATTTCAATTTAAGCAACGATTTTTCCTCCGAAGCTGGAAATTACATTTGTCTAAGTTTTCGGGATAGAAATGAAATCAGTTTTTATCAGCAACTAAGAGCAAAAAATGTGACAATTCCTGGATTCTATATTACGAAGTATTAAAATAACACTGTCATTTGAAAATGTTCGAGGTTGTGCAGCATTTCGTGTGTCTGTGAGCGTTGGTATGCTAAATAATAATTTGATGATCCTAATAAAATGCATGATTGATGTCAACAACTTGTTGAGCCCTATTAGCAACCGACACTTGGTGTAAATAATCAGTCCGAAAAGGAGATGGTATTAAAGATTTAAAGTTATGCAGTGCTTTCTGTCTGCATTTGGTTTCTTGGGGGAACTCTTGACTTTATAGCCATTCACGTGCCTGATTTATTTTTTGAACTTACAACAGAACCAAAGGCGTACAGAAAATTGCTCATTTTAGCGGCTAATTTCTGCGGACATATTTCAACACTGAGGGGGGACACGCGTATTCCCAGACTATATGGGTTACCAAAAACGCATAAAAATGACATACCTCTATGATTACTTCTCTCTACGTCGTATTCATTCCAGCAAAAACTAGTGCAGTGCCTTGTTAGGAATAAGAACCAATACGACACCTTTTTTCGACCTACATAATCAAAGACAGTTTCCATTCTATTGAGGAAATACGGCATCAGAATATGTCCAACAAAAGCATGATATCCTTGGACGTTGTATCACTATTCACAAATGTACCACTTGATGAGGCAATCGATGTCATATACGCACATGCATCTGAAACCCATCTCTCACTCGAAATATTACGTGACCTGTTGAAACTTTGCACGAAAAACGTTCAGTTTCTGTTTAATGGACAACTATAGGGACAAATTGATGGAGTGACAATGGGAAGTCCACTTGGTCGAAACCTTGCCGACATTTTTATGGGTCGCTTAGAATAAAAGTCGCCAGCTAAACTTGATATGAAAACACTGTCGACGACATTTTTGCTATTGTTGACAACAACGAGGAGGCCGAAGATCTACTTGTTACCATGAACAGTCTTTATTCTAAGATTAGATTCACAATGGAGAAGGAGCGGTGCAACAAGCTCTCTTTCCTGGATGTCCTCATTACGAGACAGGAAGATGGTTCAATACGGCGATCTGTTTTCCACAAAGACACATGAAAAGGCCAATACCTACACTTCCTGAGCTTTGTGCCGATACAACGAAAGCGAAATTTGGTTTACACTCTATTCCAAAGGGCAAGAAACCTTTGCTCTTTGAGACGCTGGATGCTGAAATTGCTTGCCTCAAAACGGCCCTGTTTACACGGGGATATCCAACACGGTTAATCGAAAAATACAGCAACACTTTATGGCCAAAATTGACGAAGCGATCAATTCCGAAAAAGTCTGTTCTAATTTCCTTTCCCTTTAAGGGTGACGACATCTCAAATACCATCAATCGGCGATTGAGTTGCGCCATTGAAAGTACATAAACTCAAGTGAACTCATATTCTGCAGCCTCACCTAGGCTATCAAAGTTGCACGGGCGAAGGATATCTTGCCATTGCACGCCACGTCAAATTGCGTTTACGAATTCACATGCACTTGTGGATGCAAGTACATTGGGCGAACGCAAAGGCAGTTCGCAGCCAGGTTAGGTGAGCTCCTGCCTAAATAGCTTCCAAAGCAGGAGAATAAAATTCCACGGTCTTCTATTGCAAAGCACCTTCTTGCTACTGGTCATTCGTTTGACCCCAAAACATCTTTTCGAGTGTTAGTTCGAGCATTAACAACTCGGTTACTGAGCTACTTAGAGGCAGCCTACATACGGCGGGAGAAACCCGACCTATGTAAACAGATAGATCATGTGGCCAACCTCAGCTTTTCATGGTAAATATGAGCCTCCTTTGATTCACAAAATCCCTCGGCGTGTTAACATCCCCATTTTCTTTTCTATGTTGCGTTTTGAAGTTATCATTTTATCGATTAGTCTGCGTGCAGTATACGACGACCTTGTTACTTTATATTGGTTTTCTCTGTGAAGTTCAAACCTCCGTATCTTTCTCACTTTTTATCTGTGTTATGCAATGACAGGCTGTAGTTGATGACCAGGCACGAAATCTACTGTTTCCAATAAATTCTGCTGTCTATGCCCGCTTGAAATTCATTCCGGTAAAATATTGCTTCAAATATCGCATTAATTAATGACTGAAAAATAATATTACACTGAACTGGAAAAATAAACACAGCTGTTCAATTTTCATCGTGATTGCACGAACGCAACAGTTTGGCCTTCGCAAGCGGCAAAGTCAACCGTTCCTCGCGAGGTGGGCGAGACAGGAGCGATATTCATGTCCATTTAATTGTATTATAGCAGGCTTGCGCTCCAATTACAGCACTACCTCCTGTCTCGCCACCATGCTCTGATGCAAAGATAAATTAAAGACAAACAAATGCGATCGTGACTTGACATCTTGGCATGTTAGACAGCACGTTTGTTAGCCGTCACTCACGAGCTGGTGTCTGTCTCATGCGTACTGGACTACAGTGGCTTTAAGGAATATGTGTGTCTGCTACATCATGATTCATCAAGCCATGGTTCTCGCAGGCAGCTGTGCGCTGGCAGTTTCCTGGTGCCTGGTTCCCTGTCGGTAGATGGGCATGCGCTCCCGCTGGTTACACAGGTCGTCTGAATAGTTGCACAGGGATCTGTGACATCCGTTTTATTTGTTAGTTAAAATCCTGGTCAAGTGTCTGTTGTGGACCAGGGGGTGGTGGTACGCCTGGACGCAGGTCCGGCCGTGTTGACCACCTGCGTCATTCTTCACCTCTGGTCTTCCCGACCATGTCGTGACAGTGGGTTTAGGTGGGGGAAGGAGTGGGTGAGGGAGATGCTGTGCAAGTTTCCTTTTACAATTAATTAGATTACGCGAAAGTCGTCGTGGCTGCTTTAACTGGCCGTGGAGTAGGATGGACAGCCTTGGCAACGACCGTGGAACTGCCACAGAAAGGTCGAAATTTACTGTCACAGATGAACTACTGCCATAAAAGCCGCTTAAAGGGGAAGAAATTGCAGCCTGACCTTTCAGAACCGAGACTCTCGGCTCGTCGGGTAAATATTCGGTGCCTTCCGTCTATGATTATGAAGGAAACGATGGCCTGCCATGAGGAGGAATTCCGCAGTGTCGGTCTTACCCTCCCCTCTCCCATGCACCTGTCCACTGTGCCAGTTTGTCACAACCACCTGGTGATCGGGTTGGGCGCAGTGGCTTATGCGGCGACAGTGTTCACGAATAAGGCCGCTCACACACGTATAGGACAACAGGTAAGGCTTAGCGCGTATTCGACACAGCCAGACAAGGCAACGTCAGGTGGCTGTTTGAGTCCCGCTCGGATTCAATGCATCCGCAGAGCAATGGCTTCTTACAGGATCTGTAGTAGGATTAGAAGATTTAGGAGACTTTATTAACATATGGATAATTGCTAGTTACACTGCCGACGGTTCTGCTTTAATGTTGTAAGCAATAAAACTATGGGTTAGGATTTTAATTTGCGAGTCATTTTGCTAGTTTATTCGAAGAAGTGGCAGAACCGCAGAGGTTGGGAAGCAAGCCTTTAGAAATTGAGCAAGCGACAAGCCTTTAGAATGAATATTTTAAAAAAGCAAACAAATAGGAAAAGAGAGCATTCAAAAGAGCAGTTTTTAACTTAAGACGGTTTATTTTGTTTCTATTTATTCCCTAAAAATCCAGTTGGTTAACATGTGAGCGCAATTAGAATGGAGCCACGGGCCATTTAAAACTGACCACTCGTATGGCAGGGCAAAATGTAAGTGCAGCCTGGTCAATGTTTTATGATATGAGTAAATATCTGACTCATCTCATGATACCGGATGTCTGGAAGGGAAACAAGCAAATTTTGGTAAACGGAATTTTGCACATCTTATTCACTCGCCTAGTTCATTCACGGAATTATTCTTCTTGCGTGCAGGATAGGTCTGTAGATAGGGTTTTGGTCACAATGATTATACCTTTGAGTAAAAGTAGATGTTATCCTGTATTTGCGATGTTCACTATGTTAGTAGCTGGTTTAGGCTACGTTTGCACGTTCGTGCATATTTTTCAATTAGTGAAGAATAAGCTTAGCCGAGCTTTTTAAAAGATGGAACTCGTTGTATATGCACATTAGATGAAGTAGGATGATTGTTTTAAGGAAATCGAAAACCTTACTGATTTAAAGAATCAGCTTCACATACCTGCGAAATCTCACGCCCTAAAACGCGTTAATACCGTGTAAGGGCTATCTTTAACCTAAGCATTCCGTCACTTCCTTGTCGTTTGCAAATACTCAATAACTTAACGCCAAAAGTGGTTTTGTTACTCTTTAAACATATTGTACGATTCCTTCTTATGGTTTAATTTTCATCAATCCTTTACTAAGAAACAAACCAGATAGAAGACTTAAATTCAAACGTATTTTTTGTATATGGCCATTCTTTTGTAAATATAAATCAAAGAAAACTACCAAATAATAAGCAAATATAACAAAAGTTGACTACGATATAAATAGGAAGGTAAATGCTTAAGTTTTTAGTCTAAATATTGTTATTTTTAAGGGAAGTGTAAA
The DNA here is from genome assembly GCA_902702965.1 of Spirometra erinaceieuropaei. Taxonomy (NCBI): domain Eukaryota; kingdom Metazoa; phylum Platyhelminthes; class Cestoda; order Diphyllobothriidea; family Diphyllobothriidae; genus Spirometra; species Spirometra erinaceieuropaei. The sequence continues at coordinate 611,815 of CACRXP010000038.1, read as the reverse complement.
CTTCCACGGTACATTATGATTGTTAAATTGACTTTGAGTTAGAAGGGTAGGTACGCAGGCATCCGTCGGCGAAATAATTCATTAAGCGCTTTTAAAATAGGGAATTTTTGTAGAGGAAGTTTTTCAATTGGCCCACCCCGTACTTATTATCAACCTTCGTCGCGGATGTTTCGTCTTCTCGGCGACGAAGTTCATTCCCCGGGTGAGTCTACAAATACGGCCTAAACAACCAGCCAAATAATGAAAAATGTGCAAAAGCTCACTACTCTGGCAAATGATTCCAAGGAGTGTCTAATTTTCAAGGCTTTTAAAAACGTGTTTTTAAGAATTTCCCATTTTAGTCAGTCAGTTTACAGCACAGAAAATCGTGAAGTATTCACCGTGTTATTTCAGAAGCGACCTGGAAGTCAACGTTCTTCAGCACCAGAAAAAACAGCGAATAATTCTTACGGAATCAGGTTCCCTTAATGTACGGAGAATTGTGCGTTTACGATTACACCTGCCGATTCTGTGCACAATTATTAGCCTCTGACCGGCCTGTCAACATGTGACCTTATGACACCTTTCATTCTGGAGAAGGGGTCGGGCGCAATGGCTGACAAGGCTAAATTGCCTGCCTGTCTGTGTGTGTACTGCACTCACCTGATCCGCGCACGATGAACCAGTATTTCATGAAAACATGAAAGGCGCGGCTTGAATCTCACCTGAGTGGGAATGCCATGAGAGTTCTATTAAAACTGAGCCATTGCAGCCCGACTCGCCACTCTGAGAGGCGTAAATACAGTGCGTGACGGATCTCATGAAATGTTGGCCGAAATTCTGAAATGTACTTTCGAGTAAGAAGGATTACTTAGGTGGGGTTGTAATATTGATTAGCATGCAGCATAATCCTATAGCAATCCGGACTCATCAGGATGTCGGCTTTTGGATGCACCCCTTTTTAACCTTCTGCAGAAACCGCGAACTGCAAAAAATGACTACTCAACTAGCCTGCATTTTTCGTTTTTATTTTCGATGGTCTTACATATTCAAACATGTTTTATGGAAAACGTGCACAAAATATGCTTTCTTTTACTCCATTGGTAGAAAATCACACTGTCTTCATATCTTATGCGAAAACAACTTGTACATTTAGATTTTTAAAAGGTTCCTAATTATGAGATTTTCAAGATCGTGTAATGTCCATACATACAAAATCGTACATGTCCGTTTGCCAAGGCTTTTCATGAAATGCACAACACAGTCCAGATCCATGACGAAATTTTGTGGACTCTATATGGTATCTTCTGAAAGGCATAGAGGAATATATGATTTTTCTTTGCGAAAAGCAGGCAACTTGTAGACTGAAATCGCTAGACGCTAATGCAATGGCAGATCTGACTCAAAATTAATCGGGAATTCGAAAACGTGTTTAAAACCTGAATACAAACTTTATTCAGGTATAAAGTATGAAGACAGTGTGATTTTCTAAAGAGCGAGTATAAGAAAGCATATTTTGTGCGCATTTTCTATAAAATATATTTGAATATGTAAGACCATCGAAAATCAATATGAAAAATGCATTTTTGCAGATAGAGGTCTTTGCAGAATGTCAGATAGGAGTACATCCAAAAGCCGACATCCTGATGAGTCCGAAATGCTAAACTATTTTGCTGCATACAAATCAATATTACAACCCCACCTAAGCCAAACCACGACATTCATGTGAATTAAACTGTTTTTAATGAGGAATATGCGCTGGAAAACTGAGTCACCAGAAGTGACCTGATTTCTCCCCTCTCTCTCCAAAGCATAAGTCGACTGACCACGGCCTGGCCTTCCACACCACACACCAGGTTTTCACACAAATGCGGTACCCAATTCGAATGCCACCTGTGGGCGAGTGCCATAGAGGCCCTACTTCAAATGAGACCTCAAGCCTGACTCACGGCCTTCCAGTTGATCACTCCCGGCAAATACACAAAGCCGAACGTGAGGCCTGAGTTTTGCCGTCAGTTGGCAATCCTCAAACCCGCGATGTTTCATGTATGACGATAGATTTTAACGAATCGGATTTATCACGATGAGGAATGCATTGTAGGGCAGTGAGGACAGAATCCTCAGGGTCCACTTCCCAATCCCAATTCTCTCACAGGCACCAATTCACTGTCCGTGCCGGTAAACCAATTGATGCTGAGAATAGATGCAGTGGCTGAAAGAAATTGCCAGTCCGTATACGCGTGACACACAAGACCTGGCATCCTGCACAGCATAGAAAATTGATGGATTAAAAAGCCTACCAATCAAACAAAAAAGAGGCCTTGATGCATTTAACATTCTATATTAAGTGGCTTTCTATATTTAAGTCGCTTTACATTCTGGGTGCTAGAGCATAGAGGAAAAATATGCATGGTGCATTCTATAGGACCATGTTCCAATCTGTACAAATAGGTGTTAGCTTAAGGATTAAGCGTTCATGACAGTATTTACAGGAAGTCTCCGGTCTGCAGGCTTTCTGGGACTGAAATGCATGTTCCTGAGAATAGCCTAAACTCCCCCTACAAAATCGACTTTTTGACGTCGCCGGTAAATGATGAAAGTAATGTAGATGAGGACAGACAGAGCTTCGCGCTTTTTTCGAAATGCGCAACTCAATAATTTTTGACGTGGTTTTGGACATTCTCTGCCTGCTAAAAGCTGCATAGTATTTTAAGACAGCCACATCTTGTCAATACTGGACTATATGGACAATCGCCTATCAGGCTACATGATAAGTTGGGGCCGCAAATAGTCAGTCCGAACAACCAACTAAAAGCCCACAGTCCTCCAATACAGAAAAAGTCCTAACTTAAGTATCACTGTTGAAGATAAAAGCCCTTCAGATAATATATAGTGCATATGTACGAAACTGCGCAATTTAATTACGCGCGAATGCGAGTAGTGCCTTATTGCGTCCGGCGCAATAGTCCGGAAATGCGGACGAGGTTAGCAGGACGTGCGTCGTCACATCAGATAAATTGGTATTGGTAATCTGAGCAGGAACATGCGCGATTTATTTTTATAAAGCAGGACGAATAAAATGAAACGACCGGGCATTTCGTCTCGAAACAGTATTTGGACAGTTTGGATTTAAACAAAGTCTTTGGGGAAGGGTTCAAAAATATGACATATGATAAGGTACCTGGTCGATGGTCATGTACATGGTTGCCCAGCCACCCACGTCTTTGTTGTTGTTGTTTTGTCGTTAGTTTAAAATCCTGGTCAATTTTTTGTTGTGGACTAGGGATGTGGTGTGGTCACGCCATCCACATACGGCCTGCTCGCTTCCGGTCTTCTGGACTCTGACTTGACACCGAGCCCATGTGAGGAGGAAGAAAGAGCGTGGTAGATGCTGCGCAAGTCTACTATCACTATAAACTAATTCATGTGCGAGTCGCCGTGTCTGTTTCACATTCCTGTGGAGCAGGCGGTGGACATCGTCGGATGCGACGTTCGAACTGTCACTTGGTTAGTGATGTTGTTAGATGCGGGATTTGCCTGGAAAATTTAATGCCGCCTGCGCTCTCAGACGTCCGACAATTTGCCACTGACATACATAACTTACCATCACATACTTCGAAAAGAGAGGCTTTTCAAGGATTTTTGACAGGTATTCACATTTCGGTTAATGCTGGCATCTGTCGTAATTTTTTGACAGTCTGGTTAAGCAAGTTCAAATATCCGGGTCAAAAAATGTCCAGTTCAAGACAGTGGATAAATATACCCCATAAACAATTTTGTACAGCACGAAGTGACTTAAGCTCCCAGGCTTTGAATGCATAACCACAATCTTATGGTAAACAAATACTGAATATTCAGCATTTTTATAGGGAGATCTCAAGTAAGAACTGCGCTAGATGTCGTTAACATGGTTTCTTTTTTAAAAAATCATCGTCTCATAGGCAGAAATGGTATCAACTGTAAGACTAAACGGTACACATGATGCAGAGTCTGAAGAAACGAGACATAAGACGGAACAGCAAGAACGCTCGCCCAATAACTGTAAAGGCATCGGGCCGTCGATTCATTTTAGTTTATCAACTGTGTCAGTCTTCAGAACCAAAGAAAACCTCACTAATACGCTCAGGTCCACTGACTCATTCATAAATTAATAAGCATACATCCCTTCAAATAAATGCGCGCGAAATAATTTGACGCACTTTTTCTTCGAGGCAAACGGTAGACACAAACTAAGAGCGAGATCTATTGGTCTTATCGGTAATGCATGTACAATAATTCTGAAAATAACTTGTAATACCGGCAAGTTGGTATGCAGTAAAAATATTAATTAACCGCAAGTCAATATGATTAATATTTTGCCTTGTTTTAATTTATGTTTGTTGGCAAAAATCGAAAATCGCAAACACATATGTAGATAAACTGTAAAGATGCGACCTTACTGTTTTGGTCTCTTTTGCAAACTCTCAACATATTAAATTAGTCAATAACACATGCACGAAATACAAACGATAAAATCAGCCACTTTCTTGTATAGAATTTTAGAAGAAACCAAGTGTAGGACTGTTGTCGATAAGATTAATGTGGATATTAAATTTGCAGTAAATTCGAATGTCTTCTATCGCCATAATCCGATTCACGTGCAAGTGACTGTCTTCGTTCTTGCGGGTCCTGTTTGATGTCGTTTGTCGCAATAGGTAAACTGTCGGACACAATATCTGCGGAAAGCGAAAAACTCACGAGGCATTGTGACCGCAACCTTGATGGCCAGATTAAAGTTTAATGAACATTTTAGATCCTACATGCTCACTAAATGTTTTCAGTTCAAACAACCCATGCATTACGCCTAATGGTTTTCCGAGTTATCTTCTTTATAAAGTGGGAGCCGTGTTTAAGTTGAAACACACTCTTTGTATTTGTACAAATTCAACTTCTAATAAGTGCCGCTGACACGACCCGCGTATATGTGCTGGCTTAACTAGTAGTAGACATTCATTTAAAAGATACGCATTGAAAAGAGAAGAATTTACTCACCTGAGCATTGGTTAATTATTTTGCGTACATGGAGCAGGATTTTTAAAGTCCCTTTATCTCCAAAAATTCGGATCTCTAAATCTGCGCATTTTTGTTTCCCCAACGCACAGTGACAGTACTACAGCAAATATAAAATACTGATCTAATGGCACCTGAAATGTCTTGGAAAAATTGTTTTATATGGTGAGATGCTTTGGACGCTTAATGCTTAGCCCGTCCGTAAATTAAAAATGAAGTAAGCAAAACATCAGCCCTTCAAGAACCATTTTGGTCTTTACGTAGAAAAACTATAACGGTTTTACTAGAAAAGTCTAGTTTGAAATTGCAAAAAAACGAAAAACAGTTTCGATGGAGAGTGAAAGGAGTACATTTGTTTGCTGCAGAAAAAATGACAGTACATGGCAAGATCGCGCATAAAGGTAAAATGTCACAAAATATCACCGGCCTTGCGCGGAAACAGACGAGGGACATGAGCATTCATCTGTGAAGTGACCTGCCAAAACTCTATTCAAAAAGTACTAGCAGGGGATAATTATTAGTTCAGAAAACTCCCACATGTCTGCGTTTGTGAACTACGCAGTCTGCCTCAAGCTAAAAGACCACGTGACAATTTTGCAGGAATGTAAATGCTTCTTTGTGTCGTCTGTGTTGAAAGAGTTGATGCCCATGAACGAATTTACTCACCTTGAGAGAATCAGATGGAAAATACAGAAAAGCTCTTAGTATCCGCTGACGATTCAAAAAAACATAATGCCAGCGATTAATCCCAAGAACGTTAGCCGAGACTGTGCAATGCGTTTACTATTTGGAGGAAGTAAATGAGTAGATTTATGATAATGATTGCCAAGCAGCATTCGCCCAGGACTTCTCAGTCACGTTTGAATTACGGCATTTGAATATGTGTCCTTTCGGCCGCTTGAGAAAATTAACGCAGTAAAAAATGACCAATCGCGTTGCTTAAAACTTCTCTAATTACATTCAATACCCTCGCAAATACGCATTTCTTGCACACGTTCGAAATCACTGGGTAGCAAATCCCGTTCGCTTCTGTATTTTTGCTAAAAGAAACGGTATATATATATATATTTTGCAAAAGTGTTTTTCATTTCCGAATAATTTTAAACTTGATCAGCCTTTATATATGTATTTAGATGTCAGAGTCTAGAAGTTGTATAAATTCGACAGAAGAAAAATCACATGTCCTTCCCTGCTATTAAAAAGGTAACATATATGAGTCAACATTTTTTAGTGTTTATGGACTATGTCGCGCACTATACAAGAGGCATTACAAGGCGGACGTATTGTGCGTGACCGATCTCATGAAATGCCGGCCGAAATTCTGCAATGCGTTTTCGATTAGGAAGGATTACTTAGATGGTTTTGTAATAGAGATTATTACGTGCCACAATTCTATCCTATTTCGGACTCGATAGGATGTCGGCTTTTGAATGCACTTTATTTTGGCCTCCTGCAGAAACCACACTCTGTAAAAATTAACTACTTAAGTCGCATGCATTTCCCACATCGCTTTTCGATGGTTTTGTGGATTCAAATATATTTTATAGGAAGAATGCACAAAAATCTCCTTTCTTTTACTCGTTTAGTAAAAAATCACATTGTCTTCATATTATGTATACTAAGGAAGGTTATACGTTGGTTTTAAAAAAGTTTGTAATCATGCGATTTTTAAGACCATGCGATTTCCATACATACAACATTGCTCATGCCCATTTACGAATGCTCCTCATGAAATTTACAACAAAGTCTGCATCCTCTGCAAAATTTTGCGACATTTTTGGGCAGGCAGGGAATCGCCAGGACACCGCGTGCTTCTCGACACAAATCCTTGCCAGTTGTCAACGGCCGTGTGCTTTCTGACATAAATCCACATCTTGAAGTTAACTTCACAGAGCTGAAGAAAGGAATTGAGAACCTTGGAATTTAATTGTCGGAAAAGTGCTTTTTAAAGCCCTAAGGTCCATCAACCGAAAAAACGGATCCCATCGAATGTCGCAAATATGCTTTTATCATTAGCACGACAGGATAGGCAGAAAAAAACTCCACTTTTCCGCAGAGAAGCATAATGCACACAGAGAAATGAACTGGAAGACAAGAAAAGGCGTACGCAAAAAGTTCTCAACAGTCGACGGAAGTGACGTGAGTAAAACATGAGATGCTATGTGTTGAGCATCTATTAACGCATGACGGAAGGTGTACTATCTGAAGAATAAGGGTTTAGAATTAATATGTTATATATTATAGGTGAACATTGGAGGGAATCAGCTTGCATAGAATAACAATCTTATTGCCCTACACATCTAAAAGAATGGGAACTAAGGCAATTATCGAAAAAACCATCATAATGACACGCCTATCTTGATTAAGCTACAAGCAAAAATGCTAATTAGTGTAAGAAACGTCAGAAATCAAATTAACACGGAAAGATTGTTGACTTTCAGCATATTTTGCCAAAACTACATCATTCTCAGCGTTTTTTTTCGAAACGCTTTTATACATTTTAAGAAAACAAAAGCAAATTAAATTTTGACAGTATTTAGAATATTGTTGTACGGAAATACAGACCAGAATCGTCAATGCCAAAAAGAAGTACTCATAGCCCTCCCCTAAAAATAGTCCAGTTTCCCAAACTGGAGCACTTTTTTATCATTTCCTGTTTGTCTAGTCAACACAGAGCGAAAAGCGTCTTCAGTTCATCTTCGTAAAAGAACGCCCGACCATTTCCTCCTTCTATGAAATATCACTCAGGAGTTGGAACATGAATTTACTTCCTCTAGGAAATTTGTCAGACCATCAACCCCGTATGACGGGGTATGACGGCAACACAGACGTAAAATGTCGTTCAGTTAATTTTTAAAAAAATACACTCGAGTCTTCTAACCCTCTGTGAACTAGTACACAGGAGTTGAAACATGCATGAAGTCCGAGCAGGAAGTGAGTCATACAACCAACACCGTATGACGGGGAGCACTCGTGCTTGCAATATTTACCGCCTTTGAAACTACGAAGCTATCTGATCACAAATCGGAATGCTCAGCCCAGCGGAAGACACTGATGGGCTGTCAGTCCTATTTGTTGAAACCCGTTCACGTTTAGTATGACCTGATCTTCCATGACACTCGCACGCAGAAAAGCTATTGGCATACGCCTACAGAGATGCTTGTCATTCTTAAAGTCAACTGAAACATGTTTTTTTTCGTAGTCATCTCCGAGGAAATTCGCTCGCTGAAATTATTTGCCGATGGTGTATTTCAGTTCAAGCACAAATTACGTTATATAATCCTGCAAGTAAATTTCTACACTGTTTTGTCGCCGGCAAGACACATTCGGCTCGACCGAAGGACGCCAGTCGTCTCCCAGAGACATGGAAAATGGTTGCTTTTTACGCATTCTGTTGAGCGGAGTTTCTTACAGTTGCCTTAGAAGTCATATTCGTCAGCCTAACGATGATCGAATTCACATGGCGCCGAGCAGAAAATGTTGATCCCGTAGAGTACAAATACCTTATTTACTTCCGTGTAGCGCACTCATGCGACAGACAGCAGTCCTGGTAATATGCATAAACTCCTTGTAGCCGATTGGCTACCTTCAGACAGCCAGTAATCCAAATTAGGGCAGAGGAGAGCGCACAGTGACCGATGCACATTACGAGTGAGAAGCAAGCTGGGCAGATGGACATGCATTTGAGCCTAACTGCTGTCTGTCCGGCGTGTCCACAGGCGGAGGATAGAGCTCCGATTCCCATGGAACGCGCAGGCCTTCGGATCTGACGAACGGCCGGTGGTGGTAATGCCCCAGAGTTGGCGGGTTGAAACTGAACCAACAAATCGGTTTTACCGGCAAAGTCACGAGCACTAAAATGATAATTTCTGGCTTATTGGACATCAACAGTCAGCGTTGCCCAGGGCTCCGGCTGGCCGTTCGGGACTTGGTCAAGAATTGTGCACATCGGTTACACAAACGTGCGGTGCATTAACCTACTGGACTGCAGGGTGCAAACACCATATCGGGGTCGAGAGATGACGTGTCATTCACCGTCATACGATGTCTTATCGCCGTAGGGAGGGGTGCTGGGGCCCTAACCCTGCAGGTAGGACGGATAAGTGAAGACGTCCAGCATGGCGTCTTGCTAATACAGGAAAAAATTGTTCCACCTAGCCGGTCGACACATGACCAATATCCAGTAATCCACGATCTCACGGGACCTTTGGACAATCGGACAGTTCCGCTCCACCCGGTCTTGGTGCGACTTATGTGATCAATTTGCAATCCAAGACCGACGAAAGAACGAGTTGAATGGTTATGTCCGGCTTACCAAACGTCCTTTTGGCAAGCATAAAGTGTGTGACCGCGGTGGGTTCACTGTAGAGAACTGCGTACTATATTTATCCATAAAGGCGTTGTCCAGTGGAGCTTTGGTAGGGACGCAGCCAACTTCTTCGTCGACTCTGACTCAGCAGGATGACGTTCTTTGGAATCACCAGGAGCACGCGGTGTTGCAAAAGGGTCTATACTGACTCATCGCTCTACACCCTCCACACGTAATTCTTCAGCAAAAAACAAAGGATTTGTTCGTAGTTGAGGGGATGCAGGAGGCCTCTTTCTGAGCATATTTCAACCGCCCACATCGCCGTCATGTCCCGGCACTCAACGGAGAACGCTGCGACACGACCCACTCCCTTACTCCTGTTATTAATGATTTAGTTTTTTTTTCTAATTTTCATCGAATTACAGGGCTAAATTCCACTTGTTATTTTGTCGCATGGTAGTTTTTGACCTTTTTCACAATTTCCCCTCCCCCCGGAGTTTCGTAACTTCTCGCTGTGGGACGTCATCCGTATAACCCCTATTGCCACCATTCCCGTAAGACACGCTTCAGCGGTTACCTTTTTTCTAAATCCGTTCAAATAATTTATCCTTGCCTACCTTTGCTAGTCATGGCCGACCTCAGGGTAGGGAAGACACGGCGTCGAAACCTGCCTCCTCATCCGTCATGTCAGAGACGTCAAAATGGGCTATTGGCACTAGATGGCAGCCCCAACAGACGGTTTTTTGGTCAGCGAACACCAGTTCCAAACGACAACAGAGGACGTTCCTTATTAGTTACTTTGAAGTCGATCACGTAGTTTTATGCCTAGCAAAAATCCTGCCGTGGCAATAGGCGGATCATGCGATGTGCATATGAAGGAATGGGTAAGGTAGTAATTCTATCTGCACAACTAAACACCCGGACTCCTACGATTGAAAGTACTGCGGTTGCTTCGAGAGCGTAGACCACAATGGGATGATGAGAGCCGGATGGGGAGAATCACATAGGCGTTGAGGAAAAAGCAGAGGCGTAGGCAGAATATCTAATATAGGGAAGTAGCCACTAATAAGTCATTCATGGGTCAGGGCGTTTTAAAGCATGAGTGCAACTCACTCAGAGTAACTCAATCAACAGGAATCAGTAGACAAGATGGATTAGGGCGGGTATGCTACATAAGCCAGGGTAACTAAATCAACAGGAATCGTTGGACAAGATTAGGGTGGACAAGCGAAAGACGAAGGGGACACAAGGTGATACAGACGTCTTGGCACGAAGAGGACGGTAGCCGTGGAATTTTCTGGAAACACCGAGATGGGCAATCACAAAAGGGCGAAGAAGAACCTAAAGTGGATCAGGTCCTGACAGCTGCCTCCACCTCTGACATGGCGTAGAGGCAGAGTTCATCTTGCCAGGGCAGGCCTACGACCTGAACTGCGATCGGAAGACCCTCCGTGCCCTCTTGCAGCTAAAAAAGAGAAGAAACGGGGGTGAGTGCATTGAAAGCCCTACAGTTAGAGCTGTCGTCCCACCAATCGTCCAGATGACTATGCCTCTACGCCTAACGGCTAAGAGGGAGTGAAGGCACCAGTATCATCGTCACCAGACTCAAACTTGGCACTTAATCGCAACGACCGCAGATGACAAAAGACTTAGTACGGTGCGGAGTAATGACGCTAGCTCTCAAGTTGCGGCTCATTCGACGGGTTCCGGTCACACATTCAAATTTTACGAGGCCGAAATTCTTGCAAGAGGTGACAACCGCGTGAGCCAGGAGCTGCTTCAATCGTGGTTTACTGGCCCCCAGTCTATTAACAAGTGCAATGATCTTCCCATTCAATACACCGTGCTGAGACTTCGTCTAGGCGAAGTAATTGGCCACGCAGGGAGTGCACAGGTGAACACTCTTCCCTACACCCGAGTCAGCCCGTGAGATGGTCGAGCAATCATCACACCAGCATCCAACACACGTGATGAAATTGCAGCAATTGACGACGCGAATGTCGGCCATCACGCCACGTGCAACGATCCCTGATGAAGGGGGGGGGGGGGGGCGTGAATATTCATAGGTATGCGGTAGCATGGTCACTGCATCCTATAAATATTGCAGTCGCATATGCATGAACCACCCTTATTTGCTTTTGTTTCTGATAATGAATTCGAGCAGGAATCCGAAACGTCAGGCTAATAAAGCTCTTGTACCGGCGATCGTGTCTTCTTCTTCTTTAAGACTGCTTCCTGTGACTCGTCTCTTTGCGTCTATAGACTTAGCACTCAAAGTTTGGATACGCTAAGGACGAAGGAGATGCAAGTTTGTCCGGAAAGATTGTAGATATGAGTTTTGGCCGAGCCTGTGGGGAAAAGGCAGGTCGGCTTATACGGGCAGTGGGGCATGCTGGCCACTCGTAGAACCCGAGGGGATACAGAGTTCGATAAATCGTAGCAATTGATAGGACTAGGACGCGGAACCCAGCTGCGACAGAAGTGGTAGAAAATGGAGCGAGCGTTGAAGGGCAAGAAGGGTGAAAGTAGGCGGTATAAAGTCAGCCATGAAGAGGATGGAAAAGCAAGTACAGTGAGTGATCGATCTCATGAAATGTTGACTGAAATTCTGAAATGGGTTTTCGATTAGGAAGAATCACTTGGGCGTGGTTGTAATACTTATTATCTTGCGGCATAATCTTATAACATTTCGGACTCGGCGGGATGTCAGCCTTTGAATACACTGCTTTCCAATCTCCTTTAGATGCCATACTCGGTAAAAAATGACTACTTAAGTAGCATACATTTTTTCTCATTGATTTTCGATGGGCTTGAAAATTCAAATATATTTTATAGAAACCACGAACAAAATATGCTTTTTTCAGTCGTTTGATAGAGAATCACGTCATCTTTATATTTTATACTTGATGAAAGAATACAATTAGGTTTTAAAGAAGTTTTCTAAGTGCCGAATAATTTGCAGCCGGATCAGTCGTTGCATTAACGCTTAGTCTACAAGGTTCATGCGCTCCGCGTAAAGAAAATCACGGATTCTTCTATGACTTTAAAAAGACAGCATATAGCGCCCATAAAATTTTGCAATATATGCGAACTCTGTTGCACATTTCATGAGGGGCAGTGGTAAACGGTCAGGTACGATGCTATATGAATGCACATTGCGCGGTTTCAAAAACCTCATAATTAGAAACGTTTTAAATCCTAATGAAGCCATTCGCCAATCAGTATAGCGAATCCGACTAAAGAAGCTGTGCCATTTTATGGGTTGCACTAAGTGCATGCTGTCCATTTGGAAGGATCAAGATGAAATGCTAAGAGTTTCTGACAACCCTGCACAATGGCCGACCTATCTCATCTAATGCTGCCCCAAATGGCGAATTTTGGTTCATCAGCCCCGCTTGATTGATACCGTATGGTTAGCTTACTAAAAAAATATTAGTTAACATAGCTAACTTAGTAACTCGTTGAATTAGGAAGGAAAAAAGAGCGCAAGCAGAACTCTCAGCACGTGCAGGGAAGCCAATGAAGGTGGTGTGTATGCACTCTTCCCCTGACAGAGCCATTCGGTGGACTTAGAGGATAACGAGGACGCAATCAAAACTGGAAGGCCACGGAGGGGACCGTGTGGTAATATTCGCGGTGCATGGCCACCGTAGTGGCATTGACGGAGTTCCACACCGTCCAAACAATTCCATTAGCCAGTCTACTTAGTCGCTCGCTGGATTAAGATAATAATGAGGATGCAAGCAGGGCTCGAAGCACGCGGGGGGAAGCGCGTGTGAACGGATACCTGAAGCAACCGCGGCTGGCGTGTAAGCACTCCTCCCCCAGTGGCACGGTCACTCGCCGAATTAAAATGGTAAGGAAGATGCAAATACGCGATGTTTGTAAAGTCAGCGTATTCGCATCCACCAAAAGCTGTTTAGAAAGCTGACCACATGGTATCACTCAGGTGGGGCTGCAAAACCAAACCTCGCCCCCGAAATTCCTAAATTGCATTCGATTAGAGAGGATTATGTAGGTGGGGCTGTAATGTTGGTCATCTAGCAACATAACTCTCAGAAATTTCAGCCACTTCAGGATTCTGACCGCCTGAAAAACCACAATCAGTATAAAATGTTTTTACGCCTTCAAATGTCCAATCATAAGCGGTTTGGGATCCTAATTATTGAATTTTTTAAGGCCGTGAAATGTCCATTCATGAAGCATTATATCCGTCCGTCTATTAGTGATGTTTATGAAGTACACAAAATGGCCTACCTTTATTGCAAAACACTACATGAAATCTTCTTAGTGGCGTGGAGAAATGTATCAGATTTCTTGTACGGAGGGTATACAGAATGTGGTTTGGGACCCTAAATCCAACTGCGACTTCAGGTTTATTTCAGAATTGCTCCGTGAATTGAAAAAGTTTTTCAAAACGGATAGTGCGCATTACTCGAAAATAAAATTTTAAGACGCAATTTTATGCCAAATGAGTACAAGAATATGCTTGTATATGCTTTGCATAAAATGTACTTGAATTTATAAAGGCATCGAAAATCGATGGGAAAAGTACAGACCACATAAGTAGTCGTGTAATAACGAGTGCGACTTTCGCAGGCGGCCGGAAAAAGGCTTATTCAAAAGCTGGCATCTTGGAGTAACTAGGATATCATGAAACTATGCTGTGCGATAAGCAATATTACAACATCACCTAACTAGTCCTCCCTAGTCGAAAATGCAGTTCAAAATTTCAGTTAACATTCCATGAGGTAGGCCAGTTTCTGCACATGCATCAGATCAGGAGAAGTGGGGGGGCGAATTTGCCACCCACTACCATATACAGCAGATGGCCAATCTCATGTTAACTAAAATACTGAAATGTGTTTGTGACGAGAAGGCATTACTTGGGGCGGGGTTGTAGCATAGATGAACAAACAGCAGAATTTCACGATATTCCACTTAAGCCAGGATACCTGCTTTCGAACGCGCGTCCTTGAAGCCAACTGTAAAGGTTGCGTTATGTAAAAATGACTACTTAAGTAGCATGCCCTCTATCTATTGACCTTCGATTCCCCCACAAATCCAAACGGACATAAAACATCCTTTCTTGCACTGATTTTGCAGCAGACTGTGTTCTCCCCAGACTCTACTCGAAGAAATTCAAGTTTCGAAATCGAAATAATTTTTAACCCAAACTGCATTTTTGAATGCCAAGCTACACTTTCCATTTTGAGGAAATCATAAATTTTCTGTTAGTAAGCGGGTTCCATATACGGTTCATGCCATTTTGCCGTGGGGATAGACCAGGTTGTATATGAGGTACATTAGCAAACAAGCGGATAAGATGCCACTTAAATGGACATTTCGTTGTCATAAAAATCTCATAACCGCGCCTTTAAAACCCACATAAATCCTTTCGTAAAGAATAAATTTGAAGAAAACTTGGGTAGGACTGACTTAGCTGGACATCCAAACAGGATGTGAGAACAGGAACCGCCCGCAACGTGGATGGCTTTGGACCAACTTCCAGTGAAAGTGCGATTGATTTAAGTTAGGGAGAAGGCTACATGTAAAGTTAAAGGTAAGTCAGGATCAAGTTAAGGGTTAAGGTAGGGCCCAGCGCTAAATGCAAAATTAAAGTTTAAGGTAGGTTTAGGGCTAAGACTAGGGCGACGGTTTAGTTTTATGTTAGAGTTACTGTTGGCGTTAGGACAAGAGAACATGTTGCTCTTCCTATTTCCATGTTCTGTTTAGAAGTCCATATAAGTCAGTCCCGTCAACACTTGATTGGCCAGAAAGCAAAGATACTTTTAATGTATGCCTTCTAATAACGGTGATTGGTCTTACAAGGGCGTCGGAAAAATGACAAAAGCCACACCTAATAAGCACTCAGCGTTAGCAAATGAGAATTTTGCCGGCGACCGAAAAACCGCGAGGTCAAAAGCCGGCTGAAATATGCCACATGATAATCAATATTACCTCGTGTAAGCAATACTTCCTAACCAAGGTCAAACTTCCAAATTCCACTTAACGTTTCACGCGATAAGTCACCCACTGCAGGTCGGTCCGTCACGAGTTGAACGTTACCCTGCAGGCCAGCACACAACAGCATGCAACACAACGGCGCAGAGGAGAACTCACTTGAAACTGGTAGTAATGAGTGGGAGAACGATGGCCATATCCCTCGTAGTAGGCGGCTTCAGTCTTGTCAGCATCGGGAATGACTAGGGAGTCGACGCAGGCGTGCCGCAACTTCTCCAGATCACTGCGCTCAACAGTGAGGCCCGAGGGTAGGGTGCCCGCCGGCAGGCCGAGCAGGTTGGCCAGATTGGCAAAGGAAAGCATGCTGGTGAAGGGCAGTGGGGGTCGGACAGGCATAGCGGCTGCATTACCCACCATCGGACAGAGGACAACGTCGAGGCCAGCCTGGCGCCAGGCCTGGACGAAACGCGACTTGAACTGCTGAATGCGGAAGGCGAGCGCTTCCTGCGCGGCCACACTGCCGACGCCATCTGACGCCTGGACAACGCACATATTCTCCCAGTTTCCGGTCTGGAAGTGGGGGGAGGGGGTGTGGCATGAAATGCAAAGAAACGCTAAATGCGGAGAAGGCAGCAACAAAATGTGGCAGCGGGTAGGAATGTCAACCTAGAACGCTGCTCTGGGAACTCGAGAGGTAACCGGTGGCAGAGTTGTCCGAAGTGTTTCAACCCGATCAAGTAGGCGGAGCAGTCATGGGTCCAAATGACGGCGGGGCGGATACATTTTCTCGTACAGGGCCTAATGCCCGCAGATATAGCGCACTAACGTCACGGCCAGGTGTGGGGGGGGGGGGCGTTGAGGACGCAAATGACGTCAGAAGCATTAGTACTGTTATCGATAGAACACGGCTTGTAGGTACCTGTGATAAGACTGAAATCGGTACCATAAAATATAATTATGCGCAGGTCGTACAAACAAGCCAAGTAGCGATTCCAATGGGGGAAATTAATTAAGCCCAAGGGAGCACTTTTTGTCACTTGCGTCCTTGAGTAGTTCATGTTAAACTGACATTGAGCACTGAAAACACTCGAATATTGTCCAAAAGCTTTTAAAGAGGCATAAACAAAAGGATTTATTGGCACAGCAAATTCCGTGACCGCCTGTGAACGGCTTCTTTCGACTCGTAACATTAATAACGGATAATAAACACAAAAACGGCTGAATTTGTTCAGAAAACCAATACATGAGCAGCAAAGTCGTGGTTTGGAACTCATAGTCGATTAGATTAAACAGGGTCGCCTAAAAAGGCGACAAAAACGGAAAAGGGAGGGAGAGTGTAATCCAAAGGACAGTGCGTTCTAATCCACGCCTTGCCGTCCTCAGTATAATTTTAAGCTGCCGTGTTTTCCCCGTTCGTTACTCATGTTGTAAAGCGAAACGGGGTACTTGATAAGACGTCGCAAAGTGCTTTGACACAAGCTGGTTCAAAAGGGCGTCCGGCGTTGCTTTGGGGCACCGCCCCGGCCCTCTCATGTCGTTTCGCAAGGGTTAGAAATATGGCTGTTGCGCCATGGACGACAGGAAAAAGTAATTTCCGTTTCAACTGTCTTTGTCGGTAGTACCCATCGACTATCAACCGGGCATCACTGTGCTGTTGACTAGATAGGCTATAGCTCAGAGCCTCAAGGTAACATGGAATATCCCCGCGTCTTCCCCGAGGTAGGATAGATCAGTGATTGGACAATTTTCGTCCAATCATACATCAAACACAGCCACATGAGCACCGAGGATGTGGTACCAGAGGCGCGACAGTCAACACGGAAAGAAGAAAACCAAGGGGTTAAGAAAATGAAAAAAACAGCACATGATTGTGTTAAAAGATTAAGGCAAAAACACAGAGGGAAGCGGAAAATTATGATGCTGCTTACCACAAACATGAGAGACTTCATGCACAGCTTCTTGAGACGCGACATACTGAAGAGTTCATAGGTACCACGCACGCACGGGTCGACCTCATCGTATCGAAGCAATTCCAGAATGGAGGCGCCGCCATCGGCAAATAGTGCCTTCAAGAAGAACCTCAGACTCTCAAGGCCGTTGAACGGAGGGTGCCATTCGACGAGCTGCAGAGAGGAAGGAAGGACTAAAGGGCACAGGCAATCTGGGTTGCTTATGTGAGCTAAAGTGGTGCGTGGCTATATGTACAACACGCACAGGTCGTGCACGTTGCGCGCGCAGTCATGGTCAGTCGACCATGCCAGCCACCGTGCCCATTTCCCATTCCAGTCTGCTGACCGCCTCGGACAGCGGTTTGGGTGTGGGGATGGGAAGGGAGAGTGAGGTCGACGACTCAGCGCACTTTTCCTCACTATAAACAATCTGACGCGCTTGAAGCTATCACGGTGCGCTAAAAGCCGTGGCTTGGAAGGTTGCCAACTGACGGGGTAACTTGGACCTCCTCATTGACCGGAGGCGGTCTGAGAGTCAGGCTGCAATGGCTCCTTTTTAATGTGGCCTTTATGGCACTCCCATCACAGTGTGGGATCCGAGCCAGGCGTTGGCGGCACGCCCAGGTGCGGCTTCGGCCGTGCCAGCCTCCAAATCTCTCTTGTGTTGGTTGAAATCCTGGTTATTTGTTGTGTGGACCAGGGGTTGTGGTGGAACGCCAAGGTGAGGATCCGTCCGAGCCATCCACCTGCGGCCTCTCTCGTCTTCGGTCTTCTTGACTCTGTCTTGACACCGGGCTCGGGCGAGGGAGGAGGAGAGAGTGTAGGTCGATGCAGCGCAAGTCTACCGGCATTATAAACCCCAGCGCAAGTCACCGTCCATGCTCCCACCGCTGCTGCTGTGGGGCACACGGTGGACGTCATCGAAATCGATGGACGAACTGTCACAACACGCACATAAGCAAGGCAGCTGACCTCTCCCCGATACAGAAGACCACTCATGATTGGTAGCGGGGCTTAGCGGTCGTCGGTACTCTACTGGCCGGGCAGGAATCCGGCCAATGTATGTGCAGTCCGAAAGGTCGCTAACCTTTAAGGACTTCAAGAAGAACTTCTGATTAATTGTGGAGAAAACTTCAGTTTACAATTTAGCCATTTCAGCTCTCGCCAGAAAGTTAGATCTTGGTGATCCCATTTGCGACGCACTGAAGTTGTCGATGGCACTGTCTGGTAAAAAGGACATTTGTTTTTAGACAAAGAACAAGGGGTTGAAGCAAAGCGAGGGCAGGTACATCGGCAGTATAGATCTGAAGGAGCTTTTTCGGTACAGGGTTGCGCTAAATTCACATGAATCGATGTTAGCACAGAAGTCACGTGATATGACACCATAATCACGTCAGCTGCAACGCTGAATCATTTTCGTTTGTCTCAGAACGATGTCGAGTCGCCAATTATTTTTTGTAAATGAATACCGATGGCGAAATAGACACATAGAAATCTTCTATTTTGGTACCTCGAGTAAAGAGACTATTGGTTACATGGGAACACCAATTTTTCGAACTCCAGGAAGACCGTATATTTTGGCAATCATTGGTTCATCCCGTTTCCGCATAATCTTCTGTTAGGCACGGTTAAACAGTTAACTGTTTCATCAGAAGAAGAAGAAGAAGAAGAAGAAGAAGAAGAGGAAGAAGAAGAAGAAGAAGAAGAAGAAGAAGAAGAAGAAGAAGAGGAAGAAGAAGAAGAAGAAGAGCAGGAGGAGGAAGAAGAAGAAGAAGAAGAAGAAGAAGAACAGGAAGAAGAAGAAGAAGAAGAAGAAGAAGAAGAAGAAGAGGAAGAGGAAGAAGAAGAAGAAGAAGAAGAAGAAGAAGAAGAAGAAGAAGAAGAAGAAGAAGAAGAAGAAGAAGAAGAAGAAGAAGAAGCGATCGCTGGAACAATGTTAACTGTTTTTTTTTGTTAGCTGTCCATACCTCAGACGAGAAGTCGGGAAACCAGTTTTAAAAATCTTCAAAATGAGTGAAGGGTAACTCTGTGTGGGTATTCGGTTCGTTCATAAACTCAAGGGCTAACCAGATGGGTAGGTGGGAAACTGCGATGACAGCGTTGCCTTAGACAATAAAACGACCTCGTGAGGCAATTGTCATGGTTCCAGCAGGGAAGTAAGGTTCGTTCCATTAACATCAGGCAAAACCCATTTTGCGACTATTATGTCGGGTATACTACTTAATCCAGGTTTGCAGACGATGGCAGTACACGCAGTTTTCACCCGGTTGAGATATATTCAGACCAAACAGCTGTATGAAATTTGGTGCCGAGCATGGGATGCCGTGCTTCGATTAATTTCCCACACCTGCCCAAATCTACCAGAAGTAGGGTAGCGAAAATTAACAACCAATTAAATACCGAGGGGCAGTCTCATGCAGTGCACCGTATCCCGTACCCAAACTGTCCTTGTAATTACACAGGTCAGACTAACCGCGTGCTCGAATCGCACATACACGAGCACAAGCTGGCTGCGCGACGGGGTGACGAATAATCACAAGGGGTTGCTCACATTTTCGAAATGGGTCACAAGGTGAACACCACAGTCGCCCAGATAATAGCCACTGTAGGAAGCAAGAAAAGACAGAGTTAATTGGAAACCGGGCTTCTGATAAAACCCCACTTAACCGGTATATTAATTTGGCGCTGGCAAACAGAGCCCTGCGTAGTCACCTCCAGACCTGCGGCAATGCTCGCCGACTAGCTAGTGAGCCCTGTAACAGTCACTCGTTCTGTTGCTGTTATCAACTCTGACGGTAACGAATTCTAAATCGCAGACGCGTCCCCTTCTTCCTTACTCTCACCGCTGTCGGGATCAACAGAGGCAGCACCTTGGAGAGGACAGTAGAGCCCTTTTGCATCATTATTATGTAAAGGCAACCGTCAACCCCCGAAGTACCCATAATTAAGCCGATATATCTTAACTCCTAGAGTTGGTGTCCAAACTAGTTGCTTAGGTAAACAAAAAGGAAAAATTTGCGTCTTGAAGCCGGAGGGGGAGGAGGGAGCTGACCTCATGTCCACGCTGCGCGAGCTTCTCCTTTGCGTACAGAACTGCTCTTCGAACAGCCGGGTTCGCAACGAAGCATTCGAGGTCAGTGAAGTATCCGATGCGCAGTTTGCGCCCCTCCGGAGGCTAGAAAGTAAAAAAAGAGGGCAAACACGCTTAGCCTTGTCGCTGCTGTAGGTCAGGGGGGGGGGGTAAAACAGGGACTGAACAGCATGACGGATACGGCCGTCAGTTCACGCAATCCTTCCCCAGCACCACACCCCTCCCCCTTCAAAATTGTTTTGACTCGAAATGTGGAAACAACCAGAGTGGTGGAACAGGGCTTGATAGGGTAAGGCATTTTGCACTGCCATGCGACTGAATCAACATTATGAACAGCAGGGGTGGATTTTCCGGACTCCAGGAGAAGGTCATCACAGACGAAAGCTGATGGGAAAAAGAGAAAGAGGCAAAAAAGCGGCAATTTCGGACGAGGGCCCATAGGCGGACGGAACTACACCTGGCACAGACTGCTTACAAAGCAGACCGAGGAGAGCTTGAAGCCGGAATTCCTTACAGCATCACCATGAGCTGGCATATCTGTCCGCAAACGCCCAGCACACACTCGAAACCCTCTGACTTGCTTCCGTTCATGACAATCTGTGAAAATTACGCCTTAAGTCCCACCTAAGAAGGCATACTATGCTGGTGAAGAGAACTCACATGCCGATGGCTTCCCAGCCTTCAAATGTCCAGCGGTGGTTACAAAGAGCACAACCATCGTCGACGGGGACAGACTAATAAACTATAAGTGGTGATAGGATACAAATACTGAAGGATGGACCATACTGACAGTACAAGTACTAGCTGAAAGCCCCGACACGCGTGTTTTGCTGATCTAGGGCCGCTGCATGACGCGCCTGCGAGGGGTTCGGCTCACACCAGTGAGTGCTTTGTGGTTACAAAAACTCCAGTTTCCATGTTACCTCGCTAAATTTCCTCTGAAATTGCACAAGACAGAATGGGGTTGTGGTTCGAATGCCCAGACTTCCCAACAAAAAATGGCCGACTGTTTTTGTTGAACATTCTCGTTCGCTTCCACATCGCATAACAATCTTATTACCCTCCACTCCCAAAAACACAAGAACTAGAGCGATTATCCCAAAAAAATATTGCGAGAACATGTCTATTTTCACTAAACTACTTGCCGCAATCAAAACCTCCAGTGAGTCTAGGCAACGTCGGCCGGCTTTCATCAGAAATTCAGTGAACAAGGAAAGATTTCTAAAACTGTATCAGTCACATTAATTTGTGGCGAAACCCAGTTGTATGCGACATTATTCAGAATATAGAGTTATGACTATCCGAATGGGGAGCCTCAATCCCAGAAAGGAATACTCGCAACCTCTTTCAGGCAAGGTTGGAAAGCTGATATGAATATTTGAGCTGAAATCCATCAGCCACTACGGAACAACTGCGCAATATGCACCAAACGTCAGCAGGCAGCTGGAAGTGCACAACCTTTTACTGGCTAAAAACCCAGACACAAGCGGTTCGTCAATATTGAGCTGATGTATAAGGCAGCTGCAAGGAGGGTAGTCACACCACCTGAGTGCTTAATTTCCTCAGAACCTGACCAGTTGTCGATTTTATCACTTTGCTCGTCTGCCTCACTTTGTATAACTAGCTGAGCGCGATGACTAAGGAAGGCAGCTAACTGACGTGCTGGCTCGGTCCTTGAGACCACCCTTACGGGGAGCGGCCTTAACGTCAAATTTCACGCTGGGCTACCTATTCCCCCTTCCCAGAGGGTCTGTAACCTCTGATCTTCACTGTTTACTTGGTTTACTTTTGCGCTGCGCCTACTGTCTGTCTATTCAAATGATCAAGATGCCTAAAGCCTTAGTTCTTTAACGCTCTTCTGTTGTCTGTCTCTTTACTGCCTGGCGATATGTGGATATTAGTAAGAATTCAGGGCAGTTGTACTCTTCGGGTTCTTTTCATCTAATAAGTATATGCGAACTTTCGGCTGAGATTCCGACTTTTGCCACCGTTTCCCCTCGGGTCTGTCCACCGACCCCCTCGTCCTAAAGTAGGTTGCAGTTGACATGCGATGGAAACAAAGCTGGCAACAACCCTTTTAGCTGCGTCTCTTTTCGTTTGTCGGCATCTCCTTTCGCCCATAAACGTTCTGAAAATGGGCTCCTCCTCCTCCCCCCCCCGCGCCCCCCTCCCTACAGTCTGCTTCTTATCCGATTTCTCACACTCCACCCATGGAGTTTTTTCAAGGGTCTTTGTTGACCACACTAATCTACTCCGAGTCGATTTGGAAGCTGTGAAAGGCTGAGTGGTAGTCTTCGCGCTAGGCATGTAAACACTCACACAGTACCGGCACTGGCATGGAGGTAATTGGTAATATCAAGAAATTACAGGTCATTTATTTGAGTGTCGTGGACAATATGACCTCAACGGAGTTTTTCATATAATTACTGACTTTGCTGTTCTGAGTTGAATGCATATATATGTGGGTCGACGCGGTCCATTACTGTTTTAAGGGGTTGTTCTTAGCCGTCCGTTGCATATTCGGTATATTCCAATCAAAATATTTGACGTCGGGCCTTGACATTAGAAAGCCTACTGAAGCCAGCAGCATCTTCTCAGGTCCCCACGAGGGTATTCAACACGCGCTTAAACTGAGGTAGTTCCAGTTACTTTTACAAAATATAACACCTACTGTCTATCCCTCGAGGTGAAGCCATCTCTGCATTTGTGGCCTTAAGTCATTACCCCACAAGCATTTCCTATCATTCTGCTTTGTGCAATTTCCGAAGAAATTAAGCAACGTCGGCTGACTTTCATCAGAAATTCAGTGAACAAGGAATGATTTCTAAAACTGTATCAGTCACAACAATTTTTGGCGAAATCCAGTTGTATGCGACGTCATTCAGAATTTTGAGTTATGACTATCCGAATGGGGAGCCTCAATCCCAGAAAGGAATACTCGCAACCTCTTTCAGGCAAGGTTGGAAAGCTGATATAAATATTTGAGCTGACATCCATCAGCCATTGCGGAACAACTGCGCGATATGCACCAATCGTCAGCAGGCAGCTGGAAGTGTACAATTGTTTACTAGCTAAAAACCCAGACACATGCGGTTCACCGACCTTGTGCTGCTGTATAAGGCAGCTACGAGGGGTTAGTCTCACCACCTGAGTGCCTTTCCATGCCACCTTGCTTAATTTCTTCGGAAATTGCACAAAGCAGAATGATAGGAAATGCTTGTGGGGTAATGACTTAAGGCCACAAATGCAGAGATGGCTTCACCTCGAGGGATAGACAGTAGGTGTTATATTTTGTAAAAGTAACTGGAACTACCTCAGTTTAAGCGCGTGTTGAATACCCTCGTGGGGACCTGAGAAGATGCTGCTGGCTTCAGTAGGCTTTCTAATGTCAAGGCCCGACGTCAAATATTTTGATTGGAATATACCGAATATGCAATGGACGATTACAAACAGCCCCTTAAAACAGTAATGGACCGCGTCGACCCACATATAGATGTATTCAACTCAGAACAGCAAAGTCAGTAATTATATGAGAAACTCCGTTGAGGTCATATCGTCCAGGGCACTCAAATAAATAACCTGCAATTTCTTGATATGAACAATTACCTCCATGCCCATGCCGGTTCTGTGTGAGTGTTTACATGCCTAGGGGGAAAACTACTACTCAGCCTTTCACAGCTTCCAAATGGACTCGGGGTAGATCAGTGTGCTCAACAAAGACCCTTGGGTGGAGTGTGAGAAATCGGATAAGAAGCAGACTGGAGGGAGGGCGGACGAGGAGAGGGGAGGTACGGGGGCGCGGGGAGGAGGAGGAGTCAATTTTCAGAACGTTTATGGCGAAAGGAGATGCGGACAAACGAAAAGAGACGCAGCTAAAAGGGTTGTTGCCAGCTTTGTTTCCATCGCATGTCAACTGCAATCTAGTTTAGGACTAGAGGGTCGGTGGACAGACCCAAAGGGAAACGGTGGCAAAAGCCGGAATCTCAACCGAAAGTTCGCATGTACTTATTAGATGAAAAGAACTCGAAGAGTACAACTGCCCTGAATTCTTACTAATATCCACATATCGCCAGGCAGTAAAGAGACAGGTAACAGAAAAGAGTTGAAGAACTAAGGCCTTAAGCATCCTGAGCATTTGAATAGACAGACAGTAGGCGCAGCGCAAAAGTAAACCAAGTAAACAGTGAAGATCAGAGGCTACAGACCCTCTGGGAAGGGGAAATAGGTAGCCCAACGTGGAATTTAGCGCTAGGCAACTCCTCGTAAGGGTGGTCTAGTCGAACAACAAACCCACTTTTGAGGAGCAAACGGTAAGACAGAAAACACTCGTCTTTTGACCTGAGAGACAATTCAGAATGGTAATTACAATCTGAAGCATTTTGTCCCCGGTACGAAGCTGAAGTAGGCAAGAACAGCAGGATTTATTGGCACCAAAAAATTTCGCGACTGCTCTTCAGCTGCTTCCTGTCGCTTCATAAGAGGGATAACGAGTGAGAACAATACAACAGATTTGAATTCATGCAGAAAATCGATGCAGAAACAGCAAGGTTAGGGTTTTGGGCAAAGTTGGCTAATCGATAAAGTTAATAACACAAACGCCGTAGGGGAAGAAAGTGAAAAAGAAGGAAACGTTAAAGAGCAAAAATGAGAGGAGAGAGGGAGAATCATGGAGCTAGAGGCTACCATGGTAATGTTAGGTTAACCACGTGCTACAATTGTTTACAAAGATCTGGTTTCACTCGTCGTATATAGGCTGCCTCCAGGTAACGCAATGTCCGAGTTGTTCGTGCCCGAACAAGTACTTGGAAGGAAGTTTTGGGGTCGACGGTGTGACCAGTATCAAGTAGGTGTTTCGTAATGGATGAACGTGGGATCTTATTTTCTTGTCTAAGGAGCCACTTGGGCAGGTGCTCAATGGATCTGGCTGCCAACTGCCTTTGCGTTCGCCCAATGTACTTGCATCCGCAAGTGCATGTGAATTCATTAACACAATTTGACGTGGCGTGCATTGGCAGGGCATCCTTTGCCCATGGAATCGGAAGTGGCTTAGTAGGACTGCAGAATACTAGTTCGGCTGCATTGTATGTCCTTTCAATGGCAGAACGTAGCCGTCGTTTGATAGTATTTAAAATATTGTCCCTCTTATGAAGCGACAGGAAGCAGCTGAAGAGCAGTCGCGAAATTTTTTGGTGCCAATAAATCCTGCTGTTCTTGCCTACTTCAGCAATTACAATCGACCTGTCGTCCTCGGCGAAGACCACTGCACCACGGAAATGGATGAAATGCACATCGGCCGTACGCTCTGCTCCCGGAGGGTCAGCGTGTTTAAGCGACAACGCACAGCTTAGACTTGGATACAGAAACTTGTAGCAGCCGCTCCAGTCCCCCTTTTCTCCGGCTCCGTTTTGTCGGTCGATGACCGTGACAACCGTTGACACGCGACCACCCCCGCCTGTTAGAACAGGGGCCAGCTGCAGTGACTCCCGGCTGCCCTCACAAACTATTATCACCTCACGCGCGTCGGACGACCTGACTTGATACCCGTGAGCCCCTGTGATTATTCGGCCACCTAATCCGTCCAATCTCATGACCCGCACTCAGCCAGTCAACCCCACCTACTGACACAGACTTTCTCCCCCGCGTAAACCACATACCGCGACTGACGCTCTTCGTGAACGGACGCTTATCTCCGTGGCAAGCAAACAGCCAACTTACGACAACCTGCCCTGTGTGCAGAATAAACTAGTCCTCACGGCTCCCTGACTTCTGACATTAGACGAAACAACCTTATTGTGCGTGGTTTAAGTTGATCTCACATCCTCGACAGCCACAAACTAAGCATGCGCTCCGGTAAAAATATGATTGGTCCACCTCCTCAAATGAGTCAAAGTTTGCACATACGAGTAGCAATATTCGCATCACTCATGAAGCAGGCCTCAGTAAAAAGAAGCCATCGCAGATTGACAGTCGGGGTAACCTTCCCAGGCAAATCTCGAGAATTACATTTAGGGGAGAACGGATTGTGCAGTTAGCCCAGAGTACATGTGATATTTTGATAGTTGCAAACGACGACTTGCACAGCGGATCACGCACATACACTGTGAGCGAAAGACCGGTGGCATGATCGTGAGGAGGACATGCGCAGCATCTACCGCACTCTCGCCTCCCTAGTCTACCTTGCTGCGATATCAGAAAAATATTAATATTATGCAGAGCGCAAGCGGCGTGTAGTCACGGTCTAACACGAAGGGAAGACTCGACCGTGCGCTGAACAGAGGACGCAGCCGGCGGCCTGAAGTTAGACGACCGGCATGCACCGCTGCGTCGAGCGCGTGTGGTAACTTTGCTCACACGTGCGGCCCAATCGGTCTGGTCGAACATTCCAGCCTTTTCTGCGGGGAGATTCCCGAGCACGCGGTGGCCAATCAGCGACTGGCACGCCATGGGCAGGAAGGTTCAAGAACGCTTCCAACGGCTGGCACACCATTGGCCGGAATGTTCGCGAACGCATAAGGGCCAGCATAAGCAAGGAAACTCGTGTTCGCAGGCTGTCGAAAGGGTGATTGTTCGCCGAACCGACTACGTTTCTGTTCCACCTTCCTTTCAGGTTATAACAGTTAAGACAACCGGAAGTGAGCGCTGACGCAGTGGCTGACAAAATGAAACATCCTGTTTACGTGCGCCTGACACTACCTGGTCTCCGCCGACGTGTGGAGACGTCTTGAGGGCGTCACGCGTAAGGATGCGATAAAGGCCACATTAGGAAGGCGCCACTGTAGTTCTCCAGTCATTCCAAAAGACTCCCATGAGGACCGAGCCAGCACGTCAGTTGGCTGCCTTCCTTAGTCACAGCGCTCAGCTAGTTATACAGAGTTAGACAGACCAGCAAATTGATAAAATCGACAATTGGTCAGGTGACAAGGACGATGGTGGGCCCTATACGACGAACGGCCTGGTGACTTGCGAGTGAATGTGACTACTACGAGAGGCTCCCACGAGCAACGCCGGCGCAGAGGCTGACAAAATGGAACATCTCGTTTACGCGTGCCACACACGACCTGGTCTCCGCCGACGTGTCGAGGACGACTCTGATCTATCACGCGTGCAGATTCTATAAAGGCCACATTACGAAGACGCCATAGCAGCCTGCTTCTCAGTACTCTAGTCACTCCAAGAGGCTCCCATGAGGACCGAGCCAGAATGTCAATTGGCTGTCACAAGTCTCAGCTAGTTGTATAGCGTTTGACAGACCAGCAAATTGATTAAATCGACAACTGATCAGGCGACAAGGACGATGGTGAGCCCTATACGAAGACTACTTTGGGAGAGTTGTGCAGCATACGCCTTACTGTCCTTTCTCAAAGACTCAGTACTGTTTCAATGGAAAGAAAAGGTCCAGATGACAGTTTAGAAATTTGGGCACAGTTACCATCTGCGCCGGCTACCCTCATCTGGCTTTGCGGCTACCCAAGCGTAGGCGCTGCGCTCAGTACAACAATGTGGGCCTACATATGACAAGTGAGAAGCATAAGGCGACAGTATACCACGATCAGCTCGTGCATTTGAGAGACGGAGAGCGAACTTTCATTTTGGGGTGGTTGATTGCTCCGCGCATCCCTCCGTCCAAAAAAGCACTTCAATGAACACGGCAATACGAGTGCAACAAGCAGCACTTTTTCGTCGGGTGATAAAACGCCAAAAGCCATTCACGGCGATGCAGTTGGCGCCAAAAGGGCACCCAGCGTCGAAATTTGCGCAGCCCACTTATCACAGCTCCTCAGATCACTGCAAAACGTGCTGGTGTCGTAAACAGACGGCGTCGTCGAATATAGGGAACAAAAAGATATAAAAAAGAAGTCGGTATTTGTGGGAAAAACAACAGGGCATGTGTGTAAAACGGAAAACAACGAGACATGAGAGTGGAGATAAAAGTGGCGGCATACAATCAAAGGCCCACCACAGAAAGACCGTTAGGACATCAAAGCCCCTACCCCGCCCCGGCAGCCGTAAGCATACTGATGGAAATACAACGACAACTAACAGGTTGAGCATCTCGCTGGTGGATAAGCTCGTGGCGAATTCGTGAGGCCGATGTTCTGGATCAAGAGGACAGCTGAACATGCGACATAGGCCAACCGCCACGCCAAGCAGACTTAACAGGAACATTAAACAAAACAAAAAGCAGGCCAGAAGGCCGGCGGAACTATACAGCTGCTAACCCAGAGGAAATATCACTCGTGTAAAACGGACACACCATTTTCTCGATGTGGTGATAAGTACCAGCAACAGGCCCACTCCTCCGAAGGTCCATCCGAGAATCGAAGGGGCCAGGGGGTGGACTCAACACAAAGGGGCGCTGGCGGACACAATCAGCCACCGATGGGCACTACCCGAATCGGTGGAATTACCGCCCACGGGAGCATCCTGTCTCCTACAGCTCCATGGTTGCTTTGATTACGTTGTTCGAAGGAAAACGGCGCTTCTAAAACCACCAAGGTTTTGGCCTGGTTTTGTGGACCGTTTACATGCGATAGGAGCGTGGCCAGCGCGAGAAAATTCCCCTCCAGTACATTCTTCTTACGAGAGTAGAAAACACGGATTGTTTGCTACCCAATGGCCTGCCTTCTGCCTCTTTTGTGGAGATGGGATTTGCTGGGTTTTCAACAGTCTTAATTTATTCATCAGTGGAAGCCCCATGCATGTATCGTTACGCTACAGACTGACAAAAGATACAAAAGCGCACAAGAGTTTACAGGCTCCGAAAGGCAACGACGGGATCAGATGGCCTAAAACTGCAAGTTCTTTTTCCCTTTTGGGAAATTTCGCTGAAAACGCCAGGATAAAATAAGCACACGCGTGCTAATGAAGCTAGTTGTATTGGAAAAGAATGAAAACTTTTCAGGGGGACGCGGTAATTACACATCGACAGGGCTGTCGAACCTGAAGTGGAACAAGATCGGCAAACCACCTGTGTCTCGGTTTTTTGCCAGTACCTATGTTGTCAGTATGGTAAATGATTACACAATTGTATACTTATAGCTGCCATTTAACATTTTAGTGAATATAACGCAGTTATCCCGCTGTGGTTGATGAACTTTGACCAAATATCAATGCTAAATTTCGGTCTGCGCCCGCAGACCTCAATTTAAACTGATTTACTCCAAATTTACGATTACTTTCTGAGGAAATTAAAAAGCATCAAATCACCAGTAGTTTAAGCAATATGTTTGGAAATTCCGTTGTGTGTTTATGGCAGCAGAACGAAGCCAAAAGTAAGCGATGAAGGCAAATAGCTTGAAATGTAGGCAGGAAGGTGGTTTTTTCGTCCGCAGTGCAATGGTTTACTAAAAGGTTCGTCGCTAACTCGAACCTTGATTTCTCAGTTCGTGTAAATCTGATAAGGCGAGATGTGAGATGGTACGCCACTTTTCGAAAGACAGGAGCTTATTCTTGCTTTAAAATTCTGATCTAGAAAGGCCGAGAGTTCCTTGAGGCCATGCACTCGGATGAATCGTGCATCAACCGTCACATCGAGTTGGACGCCGCGTACAAAAGTCTCAAGGAGAAATGGAAGAGACGAGAGCCAATCGGCACAGAATGACACAAATAGCGGCCGCTCACGGGCACGAACGCGAACGATTATCGATTTTTTCCACGTGCGCTGCCAGATGTTAACTGTTGTCGGCATATTTACTCTCAGTCTGCGTCTGACGACGACCTGGGGAACCGGCGTCGAAAATTTACGCAATAAAGTTCATTTTCCCAAAGAACGCCTTTAACTTCAATATATATATATATATATATATATATATATATATGTAATAAGGTGATATCGACAAAGACAAAGGAGACCGGAATGGCCATTTCTGGCTTATTAACCGGTATCACCTTATCAACATATATCACTACTCGCTGTGCGACTGCCTGCGAGGGTTTAAGTATGAGTCCCAAGGCACAACAGAACGAGCATGTTCTGTAACCTGATCGGTGAGCGCCCATCTGTCATATATATATGTGTGTGTGTGTGTGTGTGTGTGTGTGTGTGTGTGTGTGTGTGTGTGTG